>JAXHKQ010000112.1:0-53286 GCA_038407185.1 Chalaropsis ovoidea | reverse complement strand
CCCCCCCCCCCCCCCACTTGCCCAGTTTTTCCTTTTTTTGTTTTTTTCCCCCCCCCCCCCCAAAAAAAAGGCCCCGCACCAAAAAGGGTTGGGTTTCCGTCATGGTCAAACCGGGGGGGGGGGGGGGGGGGCGGCGTTCTGTCCGTCTGGCACTGTATGCACTTATGCGCTTATGCTTATAAACGTGCAGATGGCCGCAGAGCCGCAAGCCTAGAGCCCCGACAGGTGCATAACAATATCGAACAAAGCTATTGTTGGAAGACATCGCAGCGAACATTTTGCGTGTCTGTGTATCTGTCTATTTTTTTTGTGTATCGATATCTTGGTCTCCATGCCCTTCTATACAGAGCTGTACTATAGAGCACAGAAGAAAAAAAAGGGACGGGCTAAATGGTACAGGCGAGACCCGGCTGCTCGGTCCTTCAACACCAGCAAAGCTTGAAGCAGAAAAGAATACAATAAAATAGAAGAATAAATAAAAAGAAGACCTCCACAAGAAAAGGCCTGAGCTTCAGGTAGACCAAAAAAGCGGGAAGAAGGAAGAAAAGGGACAGAAAAAAAAAAAAGACTCTGGATATCGAGTGTGTATGGATATCAAAAGCCGGGACCTGCATATGGAGACAAGGAGCGAGGAGACAAGGAGACATGGAGACATGGAGATACACACAAACACAGCGGTAGAGGCAAGCCACCGTCGCAGTCAGTCACAAGAAGAGGAAAAAAGACTCACATAAACTCGGCTACAGGCAGTGGAGGCAGACTCTGCAGTCCACAGCCAAAGAGACCCGATCAACACCAACAGCACACGCCTGCTCACCAGTCCCAGATCTTCTTGTCTCCTCAGCCAAGCCCAGCCCAGCCCAGTTTCGTGACTCCCGAGATGTGCAAAACAAGAGGGCTGGAAAAAACATCAAAGCACCGCCGGCCTAGGAAAATGGCCGGTACCTGATCTACACCCAGGCCACATGCACGTACTTAGATATACATACAGACACGCACATAAACAGGGAAATGTTGATTTTGAGACATGTTGGTATTCAAGATGCAAGCAGGCAGAACAGTGTCCAGGAAAGCAGGCAAGACAGTGTCCAAGATAAACAAGGGCTCCAAAAAAAAAGCCGGTACAACATGAGCCAGCTACAGCCAGGAAGTCGATCATCTGGCGGGCAAAAAGCAGGAAAACAAAACAGAGACAAAGGAAATGAAAACAGCCAGTGAAGATCACGAGTCACGCACTAAAGAGAGTGCCAGAAAAATAGAGAAAAAGAAACGTAAATATTTTGTATGTTTTCGTGTTGTTGAGTGCAAGTCAGAAAGAAGCTGCAGAGTTCTCATAAGAAGCCTCGTGAAAAGAAAGTAAAAAAAATAACGACCGTAAAGACTTGGACATGAAAAGAAGTAAACGAGAGACGTGAAGGTAGTAAAATAGTAAAATCATGCCGGCCGGGCCGCATCGAGGCTTCCGGGCCGGGCGAGGATAGAGCGAGTGAATCATGATCTTGGTAAAAAAAAATAAAACGAGAGGACGTCATGGCGGACAAGAGGAGCAAAGCTGTTGCTGGTAGAAGAGAAACGAGAAGAAAAAGGATCCGAGGAAAAGACTGTAAGAAGAGAAGAAAAGAAAAAAGAAAAGACAAATCCCGTGCTGTCGTAGTATACATATGCGCCATATAACCGTGTACCGTATCCGTGAAAAGAGAACGAAGAAAACAAAACCCCCATACACCCAGAAAACTCCGTGAATGACAAGTCGCCAGGTCGGCGCCTACTTGCTGCGCGCAAACATGCGGCTGAACATGTTCTTTTCCTTTGCCGGCTCGCGCCACTTTTCTTGCGACGACCGCTTCTGCAGGCCCTTCATGAGCCGCTGCAGACTGGTCTGCGGCCGCACGTCCGACGCGTCGGACTCCTCGTCCGAGTCATCGTCGTCAAACGCCGACTTGTTCTGGCCCAAGCCCGAGAGCCCCGCCGTCGCCGGCCGCGCGCCCGCCACCATGGGCCGTGAGCGCTCCATGCACAGCTGGTGCAGCAGCTGCATGTCGTCGTCGACCGGCGGCATGGCCAGCGGCGAGACGGCGCCGCCGCTAATGCTGCTGCTGCCCTGCATGTGCAGCGTCGACGCCGCGATGCTGTTGGCGTTGGAGTGCGACCGCGAGTGGTTGCGGCTGTGTGCGCCGGCGGGCGGGAACGGCGAGTACAACACCTTCTCGTCGGGGCGCTGCGGACGGCGGGGGCCTTGGCCCTGGCCCTGGCGCATGGCAAACGACGAGCTGTGGTGGTGCGACGACGTGGTGCCCGGCCGCGCCGTGGGCGTCATGGGCCGCGCCAGCGACGTGGACCGGGGCGGCACCGAGGCGTCGCTGCGGTTGAGCACGCCGTGGCTCTTGGCTGTGCGCAGGGTGCGCGGCGAGCGCGGCGCGCCCAGGGGCAGCTGCGGCAGCGGCGACGTGGGAGGCGGCAGCTGCGGCGGCAGATATGAGATGCTCACCGTGTCAAAGAACTTGGGCATGGGCACGGACACGGCGTCGGCCGTGGCAGGCGGGACCAGGTTCTCGGAACGCGAGAACGAGTCGCTGGCCTTGTGGGAGATGAAGGCCTCGTGGCCGACTGGCCGCGGCATGGCGGTCTGGTCTTTGCGGGCCGCGGTCACTGCGGAGGAGGGAGAGAGGAGCGGGCTGCCGGCGTAGTTGGTGGCAAAGAACAGCTCAGGGCTGCGCGTGGAGGTGGCAGGCATGGCGTACGCGCCGTTGAAGGTGGTCTGGTCGTTCTGCCATGAGTCCCACAGCTCGTCACCCGAGGCCTGGTACTGGTAGTCATCGTCGGCCGAGATGTCGCTGGCCTGGTCGTCCATGAGACCGGGCGCCGAGGCTTCCGAGTTCATGCTGCCACGGTCCTTGCGGATCTCGGCGTATCTGGAGGGCTTGTTGTGCATGTTGGTGTGGGCAAAGGGATGTTGGTGAGAGGCAGAAGAGATCTGGAGGTCGGTCGGCCGACGCGGTCTGCGGTCAGCCATGGACTCGCTGGAAGCGACGAATGCCATGATGAGTGTGAGTGTGTATGAGAGAGAGAGGGTGTGTGTATGAATGTATGAATCTGTCTGTAGTATGTGCTCCGACAAGGCGAGTGATCGTCTGGCTGTGGTGGTCGAAGCTGGTACGCGTAGTCTGGAGCAGCAGTGGTGCCGGGCTGCGTACGTATATATGTGTGTAAGTGCAAAGTAGAGTAATTGCCGTCAACAGAAAAGAAGCTTATTCTGGGCAGTCTCGCAGGGCAAGAACGTGATGACTTGGAAAGACTCGGTTTATGAGCAAATGACGCGAAGAAACAAAAGGCTAAATAAGAAGAAAGATAACGGGAGAAAAAGGAGAGGGCTGGAAGTAAACAACACCAATGAAGTGCAAGTAATGAAGGCGAAGATATGAGACGTCAAGGAAATAAATGAGGAAGCTGGTGATGATGAGGAATGAACACAACATAGCAAGAGCCAGAGCAAAGTGGCAGGAACTTCCTGGGATGGCAGGCTCTTGATATAAGAAGCATGCCCATGAAAGGAAAGGACGAGCACACAAAGAAGAAAGAGCCAGGAAAAAAAAATAAAGAAGAGGCAACTGGAAAGGGAATACATAAAATGGGATAAACTGCCATCGGTAAACTGGCGATAAAATGCACTTGCCAGACCAGTGTTATGTGGAGCCGACCCTCACTTGTGGACCGTCAAGCAGGAAAAGGAAGCAGCGCAGGGCAAAAAGGCAGGCATGAACCCTGGCATCGATAAATTCGGTAAAAGCTTAACTTCATAAAGGGCTAAATCTGGAATTTCATCTAGACGTCCCTTTTTCTTTTATTCTGTTCATTCATTTTATCGAGTTCTTTTGCTCCCTGAACAGGGCCCTGGTTTCTTTTTTTCCCTCCGGACCTCTTCTTTTTCTTTCCCTCTCTCTCTGCTCCGCTTCCCTATGTTGTGGGATGGATTGTATTTTCTTTCAGGCACGACCATTAATCAATAAATCAGTCGATAAAATAGCTGTGCTGGCAGTCAGTCAAAGACGACAAGGGCTGGACTGGGCTGCTCGCCCGCTCTCTTTTTCTTTCAACTGCACCTTGACTCTAGCGAACCAGAGAACTAAATTGACAATAAATTGGGTGTCTTGAAAATGAAAAACAACAAGGTGGGGAGGGCGAGGAGGGCGAGGAGGCTGAGGCCAAGGTGCGTGTAACCCTAGCCAGTTGGCAGAACCCTATCGACTAACACGTCCCACCGCATCAACAGCACCACACCACCTTCCATCACAAGCAGGAGACACAACGACAAGAGACGGCATAGGAAACACATGGACGATGAAACGAGGCACAAGACAAGCAAAGATGCTACATAAGACTGTACACACAAGGCCTGGGCCCCATCTCGCCGCTGTGCTATGGCAAGTCCAGTCAGGCACGCAGCATAGAGCATAGAGCATAGAGCATAGAGCATAGAGCATAGAGCATAAAGCACCAACTCCATTATCAAACTGCCGCCAGCCGACGTTATACGTCACTAACAACTCATGCAACAGGCAAGCTTGCGATGGACTAGCTGAGTTTCTGGTGGCCTGGCTGGCCACTGCGCCCTTTTTTTCCCCTTCTTTGCTTGGGATGGGGATCTTGCTTGCTCACATGTTCATGCACTGCACATCTGATTCATCATGCGCCGCTCACTAGCCCGGGAAAACAGCAGACAACAAAGAGGTAGAATACCGTGGAGTGGCTGTGTTTTTTTTTTCTTTTCTTTCTTTCTTTTCTTTCAGCCCGCGCCATTCCTCGCACGCGTTCTTTGAACTTGCCTGGTTCTCTCCTGCCCCTCCCCCTCCCCCGTCCCCGTCTCCGTCCCCCCCCCCTCGTAATCCCTGATTCCAAGCCCAGGCATGAGAATACGGAGATAAAAACATCCGAAGCAGGGGCAGGAGAAGGAGAAGGAGAAGGAGGAGGAGGAGGTTGACTTGACAAGCAAGCAAGCAAACAAGCAAACAAATTGGCGCGTTTAGCTGGCGAACAGGCCAAGCCGCTGTTTGTCCTTGTCCTGGCCGGCTTGGTCATATCCATGCCAGAGAATGGCGGCGAGGAGGGGGTGGACGAGGAGGAGGAGCCGACAAGCTGCCTCTGTGCTACGGCATATGACTTTTGTTGTTGTTGTTATTGTTGTTGTTGGTTGTTGATACAAAAATACGTGCATTCTCACAAACTACTGCCGAACACCGAGCAAGCACAGTCAGTCACAGTTGTTTGTTTTCATGTTTGTTTGTTTCTTTTCTTTTTCTTTTCCCTGGGACCCATCATGTGGCAAGCCGGTGAAAATTCGGACAGCGGCATCCAGCCTTTCTATTTCTTTTTCTTTTTCTTTTTCTTAGCTTTTCTTCTTTTCCTCATTGGCTTGGTAACGTGAGCAGTAGCAGAGCCATCAAAACAACAACATCAACAAAGAAAAAAAAAGAAAGAAAAACGACGTCAAAGGATGGACTTGCTTCGGCTCGTTCTAGACTCTTCTCTTCTTACCATCTTCTTACATGCACACACTAAAAAGCTCGCACTACCACGGCTATTTAGGACAGCTTCAAAGAAGACGACAAGAGACCAGAAAGGCCTGTCTCCTATTATGTTCTCCTAGTCTGTAAGCTTCAAGAAACTCACCCATAGGTCCCCCCTCTCTCTCTGCCCCCCCCTGAGCTAGCAGATGTGAAGGTCGGCTTAGCTGTTACAAAAGGTTGGAGAGAGAAGGAGAAGCACTAGAGCTCAGGGCTCGTCCGGCGCGGGGGCGGGGGCCGGGGGCAGGCAAGCAGGGAAGAGAGCTTGACTTGACTTTCCTTGTTGGCTATGGCTGGCTATGACCTCCTCTTCCTCGATGCCGATCAGATCACTGACAAGTCTCAAAGAACAACAAGCTGGTTCTTCTTCAGGGCATTTTACCCTGTTCATGTTCTCTTGCTGCTCCTCGGCTGTGGACTAACACCATTTAACACACTTTAACACACTTTCTTCAAACTTGCTCTAGAACAAAAGCCAAACCTGCTAAAGTGCAAAGGTGAAACCAAATAGGAAGGGCACTTGTACATAGCTAGAGCAATAGCACCACCCACCGCCGGCCGGAACAAGCGTGGGTGTTTGTCCGTACGTATCGCAGTTGTGGCTGGATAAGAAGAAAGAAGAGGCGCTTGTGTGTAATTTTGAGTTCCGCGATGGCTTGAATGTGAGGTTTTTTCATTAAATCTTTTTTTATTCCTTTTTTAAGATAATTTAATTTGTGTTTTTTTGTTCTTTTTTAAAAATGATTTAATTTGGGGCCTTTTTTCGTTTTTTTTTTCTCTTCCTTTTTCCTTCCTTTTTTCCTGTCTCTCCTCCAGACACCGACACACCGGGTTCGCCAGTATAAGCACTGGCTTCAGTTTCGTCTAAATGTCAAAGCCAGACGTTTCTTTGGCTGATCTCTTTGCCTCTTCTCTTTGCCTTTCTCTCTGTCTCTGCCTCTGTGTCCTCGCTTCGCTTGCGCCCGCACAGCAAGAAGACGATCAGCTTAGCTGGTCACGGGGGGATTGCTTAGCGGGAAAGGAGAACGAACAGGAGACGAGAGCGAGCTTTAGTGTCTGTTCCAGTGCCTGTTCCAGTGCCTGTGCCAGTGACCAGGGCGCTATATTCTGGATTCCCGCGTTACCATGCCCGCTAACTTCCAGGGGGCCTTTGGGCGGCTTTAGGGACTATTTTAGGGGCCCTTTTTACCCGTTCACCCCTCTTACAGCGCTGTAGCCACTGGACATGGCCCAGCGCAAGATTCCTATAGGGCCCCTGGGCTTGTTATAAGAGAAAACACACACACACACACATTTGTGAAGCTCGTCCCCAGCAACGGCGTCACCGTTATGTAGAAGAGCAGAAGAACAAAAAGAAGAAGACAAAGAAAGAAAGAAAAGAAAGGAAAAAAAACAGCGTGGCGCAGAGGCCGCCAGCTGAACAGCTCGTCGTCTCCCCAGCCTTGGCCGTGGCTTGTCATCGACTATAGGACTATAGACATACATTTACAGGCATCATGCATATACAAGACGTGTGTGCTTGAACTTGACGGCTTGGTGTTTTGAGGGATACTCACCTAGTAAGTAAGTACTTGAGTGCCTGTGCAGCAACACATTAGGCTAACGTGCATTGTGAAACAACCAGAGGCACAGGCTTGTGTGTAATACAGCCGCACATATGACCTTCCCTTCTGCTACTTTGTGAAAGTAAGTATGTGATGTGATGGGGGCCGTCTCCTCTCCTCTCTCCTCTCCTCCTGTCTGCTCTCCTCTCATGCGCCGGTGAGAGTACAAGTGCCCCTCTCCCCCCTCTCTTGAAAGCCACCACCGCTGCTCTAGGCGGCCTGGGCTCGAAGGCTTTGGTTGTATACCTGACACACGCAGACCAAGAAGAGGGATCAGAAGGACAAGAACCACGATGGACGATAGCCCTTCTGATGTGCACGGAAAGGAAGCGCCAGATGGTGGTCAGAGGCAGCTTGCTCCTTTGCTTCCTTTGCCATGCAGGGGATATGGAGGGGGGCACCGTGGCTTGGTATGTATGTATTGTACAATATGGGCCAGACAGATATTGGATATACCAACTGCGCCATACTGCCAGCCAACTGAACTGAACAGAAAAATGCTACTATATGACGTTACTCGCCTACATGTCAGTGCCGACCCGGCATGTCATAACCTGCCTTCTGCTTGCTGCTGCAGCGCTGCACAGGCCAACACAGGCCAGCCAGCACAGCCCACAAAAAACCCGACTGGCCGGCCAGAGCGACAGAGAGACAGAGACATACACTCTTTGGCGGGCTCTTTTTGTGTGCCTTTCCCTCTTTGTCCTGTGAAACAGCGGCCAAGTGTATGGCTAGCAAGCCCGGCCTGACAACCGAGTCTCCAGCTCAACTGCCGATGGCCTTGGGGGACTTGGGCACTCTATGTTCTTACAGGGCCTAGAACTATAGAATTATCTTCTTTTGCTCTTTTTTTTATAGTATAAAACGGTCTAGATCGAGATACGTGGAACTCGATAGCCAGCATAAGTCAGCAAAGTAGTAGCAGTGGCAACTTAAAGCCGCCATCGTAGTGCCCTAGCAACACCGGCGTTGTAGTGGTAACATGATGCACCAATTCCTGTAGGAGACACTAGGGTTATGAGAATATTAACCCTAGTAGGTACTCGCCCGAGCCAACAAGACTCTAGCTCTATCTTGTTCTCCTCGTCAAACCAGTTATTCACTAAGTCCGGTCTTTTTTTTTCTTTTCTTTCCACTACTGCCTTTTTTTTTCCCACTCCTGGGCTATCCTCCAACTTCGGGATCTTTGGCTTCTTGGTACTTTGAAACGCAGAGGATTTCTCTCGCCATCATCGGGCATGGCACAGGACCTTTTAAGAGAGCGGGACAACAGCCAGCGGGAAACGGGCAAAAAAGACCATGACAAAGAGGCCCGGGAATGCAGAGACTAAAGAGGCAGAGATAACCTTGTGTGTCGCCAGGATTCTGTCTCTGTCCTGTTACAGACAAGATATCGCAGGAGAGCGGGCGGGAGGAAACAGGGTTAAAGAGACTAAGCATCGCGGCCACTAGGGTTACAGACTTGTGTATCCCGTCCGTCCGTCCTCCCTCCTCCTTGGCTCTTCTGACTCTTACTCCCTCATGTTCTCCTTATATTTGCTGCATCTGTTGGCCAGTAAGCCAACGAGAAGGGAAGGAAAAAAAAGAACTCACAGGTAAGCTTCAGCTTCAGCTCAGCTGGCCACTCGTGCATACAAGCAGCATTTTACATGCAGGTGAGTTCTGATATATCGAGTTCTGTATGTTTGATACGTGTATTATTTTAATTTTATATTTCCCTTTTTTTTTTCTTTTTTTTCTTCTTTGTTCTCGACTCTGCCTGCTCTACAGATCATAGACATACATACAGTACAATACAGGCTGTGCTTGCTTCCCTGGTTTACCTCTCTTTTAGCTGCTTCCAGGGCTCGAGGCGAGGACCAAGGCTGATCGATGCAAGGTGGTTTTGGCAGTGGTCAAGTCTGGGAGGCCTGAGTCAAGGTACAGGCAGGGCAGGCCTAGCAAGGCGTTCTATTGTCTCTCTACACTCTACAGTGGACTCGGACTTGGGCCAACGGCTGCCAGGCAAACATGGTGAGCCGGACAAACGGACACAACAAAAGACATGAATGACTATGACCAAGCAAGCAAGCCAGCAAGCAAGCAAGCAAGCAAACAGGCTCTGACTGCACTGCACTGTACTTGCACCACTGTTTATCTGGGTTGGCACAGGGTTGGCGTGGCGGCGAGTGCTACACCAACACTAACACCAACAAAAGCCAGCCAGTGTAGCATCGTGAAAGCCAGCCTCAAGATGGCCCTTCCGGGCTCCGCGAGCCTTCCTGGCGAAGAGGAAGCAGGCGTGCAAACTCTGGCTGGATGTTGCTGATTGCTCGCCGGCCCATGGATGGCAAGGCCGGCTGGATTTCTTTTTTTTTCTTTTCTTGTCTCGTAATGCAAGGGACGGACGAAGCCGCGGATATGTGCCAATATGCAGTCAGCCGTAACAATGTATACAAAAGACAGAAAGAAAGCAAAAGCCAAAAGCCAAAAAGCCCACCGGCCCAGTGGAAACCATGACAATACGATGGGAATAAGAGACATGCAAGACGCGGCATCTATGGGATGTCACATTTGGGGGGGGGGGGTTAGTTATTCTTTTTTTTTTCTTTTTCTTTTTAGTTTTGGTCTATTTCTTTCAGACTTTTTCTTGATTTTTCCTTGATTTTCCTCGATTTTCTCTCTTTTTTTCGTCTATTTATTTTCCTTTTTTCCCTTTCCCTCTTCACGTCCACGCAACTCCGTGGGGCTTAACCTCTTTTTTCTCTCCTCCTTCGTAATTCTTCTTAGTCAACGCTTCTTCTTTTTCCTTCTTCTGGCTTGCTTGTTGATCTTTAGTCGGGCTAAGCTGTAAGACGGCTATAGCCTGGGATATTAATATTCCCAACCCTAACCAACCCCTATAACTAACAACCTCCTCATCATGACAGACTTCCGCTGACCCAACACTCGGACATTGTCCTGTCAAAAGCCCAAACTGACACCTGCTGTGCTCTTTTTTTCTGTCCCACGCTTTTCTTCTTGGTCTGATGGTGGCTCAAAATAGCCCTTTTCATCTCATGTCCTCGCTTACCGACTTTGAGGGTTATATAAATGGCGGCACGTCCGTGGGCATGTTACAGAATTGGGCAGCTGTGCCGCATGACTTGGAGATATCGGGGCATTATTTGCTGGTTTAAAAAAGACAGAGAAGAGGTTCATGCAAACCTCTGGAACGTGGGAACGTGGGAGCTCCCAAGACCGTGGGAACGTCGTTGGTCCCATCACGGGATGTACCTGTTCTCAGAAACAGCCAGCGCCGTGAAACTTATTCGTTAGGCAGGCCGGCACGGCCTATGATGGAGGGGCTCGTTCTCTGCAAGGCGTTCCTGAAATAGGACTATCAGGAGTGGGAAGCCCGCCCTAATTAGACTCTGTGATTTATGCCATGTAATAGAGACTTGTTGTTGCTGCCGCCATGTCCTAAAGAGGCTCGATTTCATGAGACCTGTGATATACAGCAGATAGAGATAGAGCCCCCTTCAAGGCCTGAGAGGAGGACAAGCCAGACATGCATTAAAGTGCATGACTCTATAGATGGCCCCAACGGAAACTAAAAAGAATCAGCCAACATACACGGCTCATCTGTTTGTTGTCCCCCATAGCCCTGGAGCGGCCGATAGCCCTGGAGCGGTGATAGTGCTCCTCGATTGCTACTGTCTGATAGTACCTGTTTCACATGGTAATTATTGCAAGGTACATCCACCTTGATGTGTCCCCCTAGGCAAGCTCAGGACAGGCAAATCCAGTTGTCTCCTCACCTCATGTGTCTGTCTGGCTCTAATATCGAGAGCCTGACTGTACACGAGGACCAAAGAACTGCTAGTTCCCTATGGTCATGACTCGTCGTTTTTCTGTTCGTCGTAGATCAGTTTCTCACGCGCCCAAGGGCTGCTTGCTTACCTGACTACACTCTGGCTGCAACTACGTTCAATCCCTTAGCTACAACTTCAACCCATGAATTATACTATACACACAGGAGTTTGTCGTGCAGGGCCGCCCTTGATACTTAGCGTTTCACACCATCTTCAGCGACGGACTACGCTTACGAGCCGCAGCCCAAGGGATAAAGTGGTACTATAACACGGAAGGGATGTTGGATGTTGTTTTCCCGTCAATTAACTCACTTGGCCCTGGCCAAAAGGCCTCGTTTGCTTCCTTGTATTCTCTCTGCCCGTGATGTGGTGTGATGCGAGGTGTGCTAGACTCTCCCTAGCTAATCATCGCTGACCGTCTCCCTTTCCTGAGAGTCCTTAGCGTCAGGTACATGTACAGACGCAGATAAAGAGCTTCCAGGGCCTGCCTATACTTTGTGGCCTCGAGCTGCCGCCCTTTGTCATTCGGTCTCATATAGACTGGCACAAAAAGTAGTCTATAGCCAGGGGAAAGTCCTCAAGGTGGCCCAAGGGAACGGGGACCAATGGAACTCCCTGAACTTGATGTTAGTGATGGACACATTCGCACTACAACCCGTTTATCTGACTTTACAAATGGAACAAACCATGGATAAGGTAGTTATGATAAGCTGTAGGGACGGGACAGAGAGACAGACAAACAATGGTCGGACTTTTGTAGAGGCCGAGCCGAAGCTCATGTCACACAGACCACAGAGCGGCTATCCATTTATTGAGATTGCCCCACGAGATTCGAATCACAAGCACTTGACTCATATATAGTGGCAATGTATCAGATGTCGCAGTATTCTGTAGCTTAAGCAGCGTGATCATTCGTTCTGGTACCAGACATCACAGCCTAGCTAGGGTGAAACTCTCAAGCTGGCGGCCGACGTGGAGTTGCGGCTTAAGAATAGCCGAAAGTGTGCAGGTGCATCGCTGTATGGCGATGGCCTCTCACTGCTGCAAACGCCATACTCTACGTAAGTGGTTCCTATCAAGTCTGTGAGTGTAGACAAACAAATATCCGCTTTGCATAGATGGGCGTTCTGCTTGTGTAACATCAAGACTACATTCCAGATGTATCTAAAGGATCACAGAAACACGCCAACACAGAGAGGCAAGCATCCGTAAAGGCCACCAACACATAGATATCAAGAGTCGCCAGCGAATGCAAGTGATATTGGGTCTTTTCATCTTGCAGATAACATGGTTCGATGTGCTGCCCCAAAGCAAGACAGCACAGCACACACGAGGGCTGACCAACAGCATGTTTCGAGAGTAGCATAGACGCAGTGCTTTCAAGACAGTAAGCCACGAAACAGAAGCCAACCTGTCGTTTAGGAGCCAACCTGTCATTCAAGAGCCAACATGCCATTCAAGAGCCAACAGTTGTCTGGAACTCCCCACAATCGCACCATGTTTGAGCCATCGACCACCAGCGCGCGCGAGAGTAAGGGTGAGTGAGAATGACCACCACGTCAACTGTAGGGGCCACATGCAGAGTGCATATGCATTGCGAGCCTGCTTCACTTATATACATGTTATGTACATGCTCAAGTCAGTCCACCTGGGACGCAACGCCGCTGACCAAGCCAGAGTTGCATTCCGCGACCCCGTGACTGTACGTGTGTGTAACGTCAAGCCATAGCAGGCTTACTTGCCTGGGCCTTCCCGGCCAAACTCTGCCAAGACACACATGGCAAGAGAGTTTCTGCTTCAGACGAAGAAGCGCCGAATCAGTCGAGGGCGGGGATTGCCTGGGTGCCTCTTCGACGGCTTTCGGTATCCTCCTCTGCACGTTGTATAGTGCATGCCGACAGACATCACCGCTCACCCAGCCCCCCGGACCTGGAACTGCGTGGAAACCAGTCCTTTTCCTGACACTCCAGCTAACGCACAGACTCACTCACTCTCTCCTTAAGCCAGCAAACACACTCGTCACTTGGTGTGCTTTTCGCCATGCGCTATAGGCCTGTACAAGGTGCAGAAGACGTATAGTATACATCTACACCTATACCCTATACTATACGCCCGTTCTATGCCTCAGCGGCAACTGCCCTTGCTGGCCGTTGCCACTTATATCTTTCCTTCCCCATTTGAAGCCGCGATACAACGCTGCAGCTGCCCGGGACGGCGGCGTATTTTTCAGGGAAATTACCAGGCCGCGGTGCGGGGCAAGGTGCGGGGGCGGACCCACACAGAGCACGGGAGAGGGCCATTTGGGATCGTATCTTATCAGGGGGGAAGGGGCCAAAGCGGTGAGTCGGCCAGTTGGGCAGAAAGTGCAGAGATGTGATATGACAATGTTGGCATTGGTGAATTGGGGCTGCGCTTTGCTGATCCCTGTCTACTGTTTATCTTGCTTTTCCCCCCTCCCTGTCGCTCAAGGCCGCCGGTACAGCTGCAGGCAGCACAGCACAGCACAGCACAGCACACACAGCATGAGAGATATCCACAAGCCTTTTGCTGTAGCACATGGAATACCAGGCAGTGGGGCCGTTATCTCTCCTGCTGCTATTGTTGATCGTCGTCCTGATCTTCTCGAGAGGAAGAGGCTGAGTCACGCACTCTTGGCTGGTATTTCTTTTCCTTCTTTTTGTTTCTTTTCATCTGGCTTTTTTTGACCTCTTTCTTTTCTCTTTCGGGGGCAATCTAGAAAATGGACAGTGGGTGCGTGTGCGTATGGCCGGGCAAGGGACTTTGTGTGGGGGGGGGGGAGGGCTCTCTCTCGTTTTTGTCACACCCCCTCCCGCTGGTGGTACCTTTGGCTTGTTCTAGTCTGCCTCCCCTGCATATACTTGGCTTAGGATGCTGGCCAAGAGAGACCAGGACGGGCAAGACAGACCAGGACGGACTTGCACGTACACGTATCCAGACACACAGGCATATTATATGCAGGCCAGTGTCTCTACCTTCTTCTCTGTCTGCCCTGCCCTGCCTGCCCTGCAGTTATTGGGCAACAACTTGGCCCAGGCCAGGCTAGAACATTTGCCTTGCCAAATGTGAAGGCAAAGACATGCCTGTACTTTAGGCTTGTGATAAGATAGAGATGTGCTTGCTCTCTGCTCTCCTGTGAGCATTAATTGCTCTTATTGCTTCTTCCTCATACACTCGGTTCAGCCTGTGATCAGCCGCCTGCAGCAGCCCCCTCATGCAATCAAAGGGGGGGAGAAGGAAGGACTTGATAGGTGTATAGAGCAAAAAGCAAATGCTCTTCCTGGTCTGGGAAAGGGACTTCGCTTGGCTAGCTGTTGTCAGTGTTGGTGGCTCTTGTCAAACCCTAGCCGTCAACTTTAACCCCTGTTCTAGATAACGTTAGAGCATTCGACTATCTATCTTATCCTTGTCGTCCCGGCTGCCCCACATGAGCCGGGTATCAATCAATGGCTGCCCGGATTATAAGGGATCTATCCTGGACGGGCCATGGGACTTGATCAGGTGCAGTTGTGAAGTGTGAAGTGTGAAATGTGAAGCGTGAAGCGTAAAGCGTCAAGCGTAAAAGCCAAGACGAACCGGTCGACTGACAGCTAAGCCTAAGCTAGCTAAGCTTCATTAGGGTTAAACCAAGGTGAGGGGGGCTATGCAGGGAAGCTCTCTCCAAAGGGGTGTGGCTTTAGCAACGAGCCAAGTCGAGCTGGATTAGCCGGGGATTGTCCGACGATACTCCGACACAAACGTCCTCACTCAGTTGCTGGCGATATGGAAGCCATTTAGGTCATGGAGTTGTGAATGATGTATGGAGACTGCGAAATGTATGCCTGGTAGATAGTTGTACAGACCGCTATTGTGTAGCTGGCAGGCCAGGCTGGGAACTTGCATGTACCAATGCCATGATCTTCTGCAGATGGGCTGCATCGCATATAGTGGACTTGAGAAGAGGCATGTATGCATCTCACAGAGTGAGCATGGCTTCTGAATGATGACCTAGTAATCTTGAAGTATATGGGGAACGACTAGCCTGACTAGACTGCCAAGGCGCTGCTATTATGGGTGGCGAGGGCATAGTACAATGGTTGCTGAGGGTTGTCTTACAGAGAGAGAGAGAAGATACAGAGTATGGGATATGAAGCCAAGGACAATTCAACATCTTGTGAGATGAGAGTCTGGCTTAGCTAAGCTGGGGTTGAAGAGATGCAAGGAGGCTATGTATATAGCTTCTCCAACTAAGACGCAAGCTTGTAGGTGCAAATACAAGCAGACATGAATACGCAGAAAAGGGCAACATAAGGACAACACAGAGCTGGAGAACTGCAGCACTGCAGCACTGCAGCACACAAAGAAACGCACCAAACACACAGGAAACAAAAACAAGGACACAGAAAAATACCGCCCGCAAGTTGGAAAACAAAAAGGACACGGAAAATACCAAAAATATACCCCCGCCCTGCTACAGCCACCCCCGCCTTCTGCCCATCTTCTTGGTTATTGCCTTCTTAGTTTATAGTCCACTTCCCATTCATCCATCCACCTACGCAAGCTCCTTCCTGACTTCAACTGCCTCCTATGCTACCTTCCGTTTTATAAGAGAGCGACCAGTCTCCTCCTTCCGTTTTATAAGAGAGCGACCAGTCTCCTCCTTCCGTCTTTCAATCTGGCTGCCTGTATTTCTTTTTTTCTTTTTTTTTTCTTTCCTCTTTCTTGCATCACAACCTCCTCATTTTCCCTCCCTTTCCTCTTCCTTTTTTCTGTGCTTCACCACTTCAGCTCAGCCTTGTCTCCTCTTGTTCGCCCTCCCACAGTTAAATCCGAACCTGAGAACGCCTTCTTGCATTGCTCTTCACCTGCTTAAGTCTTGGCTGCAGACCAGCTTTCCGGCTTGCCTGTTCTGTTGTCTGCCTGATTACACTGTGGTGTGCTGTGCTGCCGTGTCTTTGTTTACTTTGGCAAAACTGGCTCTCGTTCTTTTTCTCTCCTCTTCTTTTCCTCCCTCCTCTTTTCTTCTCCCTGATTGTCCGGGCTTTACGGAAATCGTCGTTTGTGGTCTTCTTAGGCATTTTTTGTTATTGTTCAGAAGGTCATAGTACAGCCGGACTGCGCTCCTCCTCAAGTTACACCCCCCTCTTTTGATATACGCCTGTGGGTGGTCTTCTGCCTGTACATATAACAGTGCTTTTCCAACCGTCTTCCAACCGTGATTTCCTGGTCTTGCTCCTTCTATTCGCCTCTAAAACAAGCCTAGTCTTTCTACCTTTCTACCCTATCGGCTATCTTCTCTTCAGCCAGGCCCCTATAGCGGAGCATCCCCCTCTTACATACTCCCACCATGGCCTCCATCACTGCTGTCCGGCCGTCGCATCACGAGCCTATAGCTTCAGACGACTTTGACACTGCTTCTATTAGATCATACCGTAAGTCTCCTCCATCTGACTCTGCCCCACCCCATCCACCTCCATGCAGAACCCTATATGCTAATCGTCCCTTGACTATCCAGTCTCCGAAGCTCCCTCATACCACACTATTCCCCCCAATGAGCACGTGCCCGAGTATAGCGCCCGCGACGTCCCTCCCTACACCCGTACCGAGCCGCCCCGCTACGGCCTGCCGCCCATCCCCGCCCACCGGCCCATGCCACTACCAAGTCTCGCTGCATTTAGCATCCCGACATGGTCTACAGTGCACTCGAACCCCACATCCCGTCACTACCAAAATGTTGCCCGCCGCCGCATGACTGCTGGCAGCAGTAGCAGCGTCAACACAACTGCCAGCACTAGCAGCAACAGCGCCAGCAATAGCAGCGCCAGCAGCTCCTCCCGTGCGCTTGAGCAGGAACAGTCCCGTGCTCGTGAGGCCGAGGCTGCCGCCGCTGCTTCAAACTCTGCCCGCCCGCTAGAAGACCCGTATCTGGTTGGTGAGACAGCTGCAGCCCAGGCGCGGGCTCAGCGCTTAGCGCGGGAAGGACGCGAAGATGTGCTGGTTATTGAGGACCGGCGGTGGGACTGGTTTCTGGGTAAGTCAGAGAGTCCAAATCTCCTAGTTTCCCGGGCTATGCCATGCCATGCCATGCTTTGTCTGGCCCGTAAAACACACCCACTGACCCTTTGTCCCTCCTGTTCCTCTAGCGCATATCAGCGACCTGGAAGCCCGCGAACGCAGCTGGTCACGATTCCGCCGCAATATCGAAAACCAACAGCGTGGCAAGCGCCGGCGTCTTGCCCGCCTGGGCTCTTTCCTATGAACGAGAACGAAGCCCCCCAGTCCCTTCATTGTCTCTCTCCTTTGTCATGATCACGAGCATTCTAGAGCCATGGTCCAGTCCATGTGTTTTTTTGTTTCCCTTTGCTTTCTTTGCCCGCCTTTGCTTTCAGTTCTCCAGTACCATGGACCACAGTCGGTTCTAGATTTCTCTTTACTGTCATTCTGCTTTTCTTTGGTCTTCTTTTCTCTTCGCCTCTTGTCTGCTTTTCTTTCCTGTTCTTCATTTCTCTTTCTCTTTGCCTGGCCAGCCAAAGAATGCTGTGGCCGTAGGCTCGGTTATCCTGGAAAAATACATGTACATACATACCCAAGGCCCTTGCTGCTCTGTGCCTAGGCAGCGTGATGTGACTGTGCATCCAAAATACAAGACCATTACTCTCGGAAAGTAAAGCCAATACTAGTGAAAAGGGAAAACGTGTCAAGTAGAATGTATGTAGTAGCCAGCCCATGAAAAAGAATGCGTATAAATCGTCCCCTTCTCCATCCGCCCCTCCCCTCTCCCTCGTCACAGCCAGACGAAACAGTGAGCGAGAGTACATAGACACAGCCCAGTGTGTTGGCCGGGAGAAACAATGACAACCGGGGCTCCATCTGGCTCCATCTTCGTCTCCGTCTCAGCCGTGGTTCGTTCGTTGTGTGCTTGGTGCGGGCACCTTCGTCCTGGCCAAGTCTGTCGTCCAACATTGTCGTCAAAAAAACACCGGAATGGATTGGGGAAGGCGTTTAGCCCTTGCTCTTGGTGTTGAGGATCAGGGCCACGATTAGACTGTGTAGTGAGAGTAGCGGGTTAGCATGGGGGCGTAGGCAAAGGGAGACAAGAGCGGGCGGGAGTGGGCGCGGGAAACTGGGATTGATTGGACATACCCGTAAAGACCCAAGACTTCGCCGAAAATCAGAATCAGGACCATGCCGACGAAGATTCTCGACTGCTGCATGTAGGCACGGACGCCGGTGTCGCCAACAATGCCGATGCAGTAGCCGGCAGCCACGCCAGACAGGCCGACGGACAGGCCGCAGGCTAGGTGCATGACGCCACTGTAAGACGAATGTTAGCACATGACGTTCTTCGGTTCTCGGTGTTTCAGCCAGCCTGCTCCAAGCAGCCAGCCTTCAAGGGGAGGGGGGTGGTCTGGGGCTGTGGTGCAGCTGCGACCGATGCAACGTACGTGAACAGGCTGTAGCTAGCCTGGGAGGGAGGTGTCAGGTCTTGCGCAATTAGCACGGAGATGACGAGAGAGTACACGGCAATAATACCGGACATGACCACGGGAATCAGGCACTATAATGGGAGGTAGATGGGTTGGTTAGTTTGTGGGAAGATCGCAGAGGCTAGAAGATCGCAGACGCCGGAAGTCCCAAGACGCCGGGAGATCGCAGACGCCGGAAGTCCCAAGATCGCATTACCTTCATGATCAGGTCTGGCCGGAAGGTACCAACACCTGCAATACCAATGCCCGACTTGGCAGTGCCGTAGGCGGCGCCGATGCCTGTAGTTGACAGTTAGCGAGCTGCTCGTGTGTGGTAGCCATTGCTGGGCTGAGGTCGCCTGCAGTGTGAATGTGAATCTCGAAGCCGGCCGAGTGAATCCTTGTGCTCATCCACGATGACGTCAAGCACGAAAAAGAAGCCAACGTCCGATTGTGGCGGAAGACAGGCGGTACAGACGGCGAAGGGCCTGGACAGGTATCCAGCGGATGGTGGCTGACTTTGCACCGGGAGAAGAGACCCGCGCGCGTTCAGTGTCCTGTGCGTCGAGGCTGGTACATGGCTGGCTGGACATGTGTCGCAGGCCGAATCACCGCTGTACCGAGCTTGTATGAGAGGTTAAAGAACGCGTTTGGGCGGTATTTAGGTGGTAGGGCCGAAGGAAGAGCAGGGTCGGAATCGAGACATCACAAGGCTGAGATCGACATCGGGGAGCAGCAAAGCCACAAAAGGGAGGGAGAGGCCTACATCCAAAGATCATGGCACTGGCAATGCCAGCCTATTTGCATGTGTTAGCAGATGGTCCAATGAACAGCATGGCGTGAGGTGTCGACGGGCGCAACCAGGCTGGGAGGCCGTCTCGGCCGGGAACTGTGTCGCAGCGAGGCTGGCGGCTGTCACGTCGCGGCTTCCGGGAGTGAGCGACTTACCATGCCCAGGAAGGGGGCGAACTTGGGTGCGATTTCCGAGTCGGCCATCGCGCCAATGAGAAAGCGGCAGTATGATAGATGAAGAGAAGGAGAGGAAGACGAAGACGAAGAAAAGGTCACTGTAGCAGCGTGGTCACCATATAAAAGAGGCCGTGTGGCGGCGGGCCTGCAGCGAGAAAAAGGCGCAGAAGCGAGGATCGAATTGGAAGATGTGGAGGACAAGTTCCAAAGGCAAGAGAAAAGGCACAAATGCAAGTATACAAAAGGCGCGCCGTTGGAAATGCGACCTGCGAATTCTATGGCGAGGCGTAGGCTTGAGGCTTAGAGCAAGGCGAAAGCCAAAGCTTAAGCCCATTTGAAAGCTTGCGCTGCCTGTGCAGCCAATGGGAGCCTGCATACAGATCCACTGTTCTAGGTCCAAGCTGGCAGCTGGCCGTCACGTGGAGCAGCAGGGGACAGCTGGCAGCTCTGCTGGGGCCTGCCTAGGGTTATGGCATGATGAGGAAAATGCAGGGTAGCCTAACCCTCTCCGCACAGAGGTTTGGGTTCGGCCGCGTTGCTTTTGTTGTTGTGATGCGTGAAGTGAAGTTGGAAGTGGTTTGCTCGGGTTTCTCATTGTGAGGTAGTCTTGGCTGCCTCCACAGATTGGCAGTAGTTGTTTTTTCTGGAGGCCGGTGGATTGTGGTGGTTCTGTGTTTCCAGGCCCCGAGCCCTGTAAAGCCCTGTGTTTCCAGGCCCCGAGCCCTGCTGTGCCACCTCCCACTACCCGCCTATAGCGCTGCACCACCAGGGACTCACGCACTAACCTGCGCATTTGCTCGCCTCTTTTTTTCTCTTCTTCCCTCCTATCAATAGCAGCCCCCCCCTTCAAAATCCAAACACCCGTCTCGTCTCTATCAGGCTTCAATCCAATCCAATTCCTTTCCTCCTCTTTCTCTTCCTCAGTGCTTAATGCCCCCCTTTTTTGATGGGCGGCCAAGTCTCTGCTTCTTCTGTGATTGCAGCTGCCGGTCACACCCTTAACAAGACAGACGGCGTCACCCATTCATTCATTACCTAGGGTTCTGTTATGGTCAGCGGTCGAGGTGATTGATTTGTGACCAAGTAACTGGCTAACCCCCTCCTTTTCTGTTGTTTGCTGCTGTTTTCCCCTAGCCAGTGACTTCATCGCTAGGAAGAGGGCCTCTTTTTTTTTTCTTTTTCTCTTTCTCTCTTTCTTCTCTTCTCTTTTCCTCCTCTCCTTGGCACTGAGCCTTCGACTTACCACTCCTCTCTCTCTCCGGCTCTCTCGCTCTCCCTCTCCATCACCCAGAAGCCGTCCCCAGCCTCACAAAATTCATCCTGGTCACACAGCTAGCTTCCTCTAGCCGCCATGTCGGAGTACCGTCCCCACGATAGAGGCCAGCAGCCCCCCGGCCGAGCTCCGCAGCAGTACCAACAGCGCGATGCCGCCTTCTCCAACATCTTTGGCGCTGCACCGCCTCCCGGCCGGTCGCACACAATGTCTGGCTCTGTCCCTCCCCCGAACTTTGGACCCGCCGATTTCCACGATCCGCGTCGACAGCCGCCCCCGCCGATACCTCAGCAGTACCAGCAGCAGCAGCAGCAGCAGCAACAACAACAACAACATCATCAGACGCAACACCACCAACAGCAGGGCCACCCGCAACAAAGACCTCAGCCTCCCTACCCCCATCGCGATCAGCCGCCCGCTGCCCCGCGAGGAAACGACGGCGCCTACGGCCAGCAACACCCGAACCACCCCCAGCCGCAGCAGCGGGCCGCCTCGGCCGGCTACCACGTCCCCAATCCCCTGATCCAGTACCAACAAGCCCGGCGGCCCGTAGGCCCTCCGCCACAGGGAGCCTACCAGCAACTATCTCACTCACAGCAACAGCGTGCTGATCCCCATGCCATGCCCCCCGCACAGCCTGCCAACTCTCGGACACCTACCCAACGCTTTTACCAAGGCGGAGGCCCGGCTCCTGCCATGAACCACGACCAATATCGCACCCAGAGTCTCGCCTCGGTCGCCAGGCCACAAATGTACCAGCAAACCCCCTATGGCCACCAGCAGCCCAACCCGCAGCCTCACCAGCCCCAGCAACAACAACAGCAGCAGCAGCGCCCACCACAACCCCCGCAAGCACAGGCTGCACCAGGCCACCAGCCCGAACGCCCCCAGTTCCAGCCCTTCAATGCAAACGCCGCCGCCCAGGCTCGCACCACTGCCCACGGCCGCGTGGTGCCCGAAAGAAATGACGAGCGTGCCATGAGCATGACTGGCACCTATTACCCCGCTGATCGAGACTCCCACCAGACCATGAGCGGCAGAGTCATTCCGAACCGACGGCCCACCGATGCCCAACCTCCGCAAAACTACCCCTCAAACGGCTATAACCCGCCCCGCTCCAGCTACGGAAAGCCTTCTCAACCAACACACGCTGCCTCAAATAGCAGCGGCGGCTACTCGGCCCCTGGCACCGCCACCCGCACGGCCAGCATGGCTTCTTCCATTGGGGACGCTACTGCTCGCACCTTTTCTATGGCCTCTAGTATTGCGCCTACCCTTGTCAGTTCCGAGCATGAATCCCAGGTTGCCCATCGTTCGTCCACTGGAAAGCCCACCTCCGAGAACGGCGAACGCCCGCAGACCGCAAAGGTCCGGCCTCCCATAGTGTATCCCGCCCTGCTGTCGCGGGTGGCCGACTGCCTCCGCCGCAGGATAATAACCAACGAGCGGATGAAGAACGGACTGAGCTACAAGGATGCATTCAGTGGTGCTGACGCTGTCGATGTCCTGTCGTACATCATCCGAACAACTGACCGTAATCTGGCTCTGCTTCTTGGCCGTGCTCTCGACGCCCAAAAGTTCTTCCACGATGTCACCTACGAGCACCGTCTGCGCGATTCATCAAATGAAATGTATCAGTTCAAGGAGGTGGAAGGCGAGGAAAAGTCTTCTGTCAATGGTGTGTTTGTTCTGCTGTCCGAATGCTACTCGCCCACATGCACACGTGACCAGCTGTGCTACTCTATTGCTTGCCCACGACGTTTGGAACAAGTGTCTCGCCTTAACCTCAAGATTCGACCGGGTCTTAAGAAAGAGCAGGACAATGCTGTCGTGGAAGATGATGTCGACCAGACCGACGAGCAGAAGCTGTGGATCAATTCCGTGCCTCAGGAGGTTGTGGACAGCGTTGACGATCGTGAACGCAAGAGACAGGAGATCATTTCTGAGCTGTGCTACACTGAGCGTGACTTTGTCAAGGACTTGGAGTACCTCCGAGACTTTTGGATCATTCCCCTGCGGTCACGTGGATCGCCTATTCCCGCCGAGAGACGGGATGTCGTGGTTTCAAACATCTTTAGCAATGCAATTGATCACCCTAGCATTCACGGTGTGAGCTCTCGCTTCGCAAAGGCCCTTACAGAACGGCAACAAAAGAACCCCGTTGTTGGCAGCGTCGGCGACATCTTCCTCGAATTCGTTCCACAGTTCGAACCGTTCATCATCTACGGCTCGAAGCAGATGGAAGCAAAGTTCTACTTTGAAGGGGAGAAATCAGCCAACGCCAACTTCTCCAAGTTTGTCGACGAGATCGAAAGACGCAAGGAATCACGCAAGCTGGAGCTCAACGGTTACCTGACCAAGCCCACCACGCGTCTTGCCCGTTACCCGCTGCTGCTTGAGAACGTCATCAAGTACACGGAGGATGGCAACAAGGACAAGGAGGACCTGCCCAAGGTCTTGACATATATCCGCGATCTGTTGAGCAGAGTCAACGCCGAGTCTGGAAAGGCAGAAAACCGCTTCAACCTGCGCAGACTTGACGAGCAGCTCAAGTTCCGCCCCAACGAGCGCGTTGACCTGCGGCTGCGTGAGGAGGGCCGTGAGCTCCTGTTCAAGTGCCAGCTCAAGAAGTCGCCCACTGATCCCTCGGATATTAACGCCTTTTTGTTCGACCATGCTGTACTCTTGGTGAAGATAAAGCAAGTCGGCAAGACGGAAGAGTACAAGGCGTACAGAAGAGTAAGTCTCCAGCAAGAAGCCCCGAAAACAGTGAATCCGCGATGTATGATTTCTGTACGCTAACACGCGGTGAACGTAGCCTATCCCTCTGGAGCTTCTCTCCATCCGCGAGATGGAGGAGGTCATCCCCGAAAACAGCGGAACAGTCAAGCGCTCCTCGTCCAGCATATTACCGGCTCTTCGAAACGAAGGCGGCGGCAAGAAGGGCGAAGGGTGGCCCATCACCTTCCGGCATCTGGGAAAGAACGGCTACGAGCTGCAATTGTTTGCTTCCAACCAAGCAGCCCGCAAGAAGTGGCTCGAGTTTATCGATACGTCGCAAGTCAGGCTGCGTGGCCGCGCTGATTTCTTCACCGAGACCATCATCTCGTACAACTTTTTCGGAGTTGGAAATCATGTCAACTGTGTCACGCCGTTTGGTAAGTCTTTCTTTCTATTTTGACGTCTACTCGTCTTTTCGTGTGTTGCCTTTATGCTAACGAGTGCGTGTTCCCAGATGGTGGTCGCAAGCTCATCTACGGTACAGACAACGGCATCTATATGTCTGATCGCAAACTTAAAGACGCCCAGCCTCGCCGCGTGCTTGAGGCTTTCAGTGTCACGCAGATTGATGTCCTCGAAGAGTACTCCATGCTGCTGGTGCTTTCTAACAAGTCATTGGTGCTCTACAACCTGTCTGCCCTTGACCCCAACGAACAGGCTGCTTCTCGTCGGCCGCGCAAGATCCAGAGCCATTGCAACTTTTTCAAGACGGGTATTTGCATGGGCCGCCATCTGGTGTGCTGTGTCAAGTCGTCGGCTCTCTCAACAACCATCAAGGTTTACGAGCCCAACGACGCTGCGTCCAAGGGCAAGAAGCAGAAGGGTCTGGGCAAGATGTTCAGTGCTGGCCAGGACGACCTCAAGCCGTTCAAGGAGTTCTACATCCCCACGGAGTCGTCGTCTGTGCACTTCCTCAAGTCCAAGCTCTGTGTGGCCTGTGCCCGCGGCTTTGAAGTGGTGGACTTGGAAACACTCGAGACCCAGTCTCTACTGGACCAGGCGGACACGTCGCTGGACTTTGTGTCCCGCAAGGAAGGCGTCCGCCCTACGCACATTGAGCGTCTCAACGGCGAGTTCCTGCTCAACTACTCGGACTTTTCCTTCTTTGTCAACAAGCACGGCTGGCGCGCGCGACCTGACTGGAAGATTGACTGGGAAGGCATGCCGACCAACTTTGCCCTCAGCCCACCGTGGATTCTGGCGTTTGAGAGCAATTTCATTGAGCTGCGTAATATTGAAAACGGCATGGTGCATATTGTGCCACACAAGAACATTCGTATGCTGCATAGCAGCACTCACGAGGTGAGTCACCCTTCCCCCTTTGAATTCCATTCTCCTTCCCTAGCACCTTTTGCGCAAAGGTCTATAAACAAGTGGCTTACAATACCTTTCTGCAGATTCTTTTCGCCTATGAAGATGAGCGCGGCTACGATGTGGTCGACTCGCTTGATTTCTGGAAGAGCAACCGCCGCTCCGAACTACCTCCGGGCGGCCTCGGAGCCATCCAGGCTGTGCCCCCGGCACCCTCAACGTCGCAAGGGGGAACGCCGCAAGTGCCCCGACTTCCCAAGCTGGAAATATAGACACTATGATTTGCGTGTCGGGGGGAGGGCTGACTGGCTGGCCCGGGGGAGACAGGGCGGTGCAGGTGCAACGTCCCTTTTCTTTCTTTCTCTTTTTCTTGTTCTTTTTTCTTCTATTTCTTCTTCTTCTCCTGTCTACAATGTATTCTGTTTTATTTTATTCTTTTTGCTTTTATTCTTCTGTTTATTTTCTGCTTGTTGCATATTTTACGTTGCGTATCTGATTTGACCAAATCCCATGATCAAACATTCACTTGCTTTCTGCCAGTTTGTTAGATATGTCACGCTCTTCCTGCTTGTGTGTCGATTAGAATGTGCCCGTTAAGATTAAAAGAAATACAAGCCAACTGTGAGGTGATCAAGACGGCCAGACGGTCAGACGGCGTGCCGAACACCGGCTGAAGTCAGAAGTGGAGAAGCCGGCAAAGGTGCCACAGCCTGTGATTGGTCAGAGGGGCTCTGTTAGTGCACACATACTATTGCAACCAAGACACTAACAGCAGCCTTAAAGTGGGGCTCGAGCTTCAACCCCGTCCCAGCAACATTAAGCCCCATGTTATGACAATTTACATGCTTGAGCCACTTTTGAGCTTTGCTTGCTTCTTGCATCATCGGCCAACCGCTTCGCTTGCTTCATCTTTGCTTTGGATTATCAGCACCTGTTTTTGCTCTCGGGCTTTATTCTTGCGATATACTGCATACACGCATTATCGCTGTATCCGTCTTTAATTGCTCTGTTGCGTCATAATCTGCGACAAGCACTTGCCCGCTGCGCGACACAACCCCAAGCCCCTCCCCCTCTTTTCAATCCAACCCGGGGCTAGCTACAGCCGACTTCTCCAGCACGGCTATTAGCAGCTGGCACTGCCCGAAACAACAGACTTTCACCGGCGGAAGGAAACCCGCCGCACCGCTTCGGATCCGGGACCCTCAGACTCCTGTCTCCACCCGGCGCATACAAACACACATAATCCGCCTCTATCTACCCCTCTGCAATGATGCATGTTGACCACGGTGAGCCCTTGGTCAACTGTGCCGTCAAGGGCCAGAGCAACTACGTGCGCCAGCAAAAGGACAGCCCGGTCGCATGGCAATTGCTAAACGATGACGCTATTGCCCGCGCCAAGGCTGAAGACAAGCTGATCTTCATGCACATTGGATACTCTGCGTGTCACTGTAAGTCTCCTCAGCTGTATACCACACGTGGCTGCGCCGTTCTGATCGCCGAGACCCGGCTGTATATTTATTGTGTGTAACTAATCCCGCGCTACTGTGCCTTGCAGACTCTCACCTCATGACGACCGAAACCTTTGCCTTCCTCGGAATCGCGCGAGAACTCAACGAAAACTTCGTGCCTGTGATAATTGACCGTGACGAGCGTCCAGACCTGGACGTAGTATACATGAACTACGTCGAGGCCGTGCACGGCGTGGGTGGCTGGCCGCTCAACGTCTTCCTGACGCCCGAGCTGGAGCCCGTGTTTGGCGGAACGTACTGGCCGGCTCCGAACAACGACCGCGCCTCAGACAACGAAGACCGTGCCGCTGACTTCCATGAGATCTTGCTCATGCTGCAGAAACTGTGGTCTGAGCAGCGCAGCCGCCTGCGCCAGGAGGCCCGTGAAAACATCGGCCAGCTGCTGGCGTATGCCAGTGAGGGCACAAGTAGTGAGCCTGTGTCTATTGCGGCTGTAGCCGTAGCTGGGCTGGGCATGAGAGATGTACAGACGAAGCTTTCTGAGGCGCAGCCGGCCGCAGCTGTCGATAAGGTACCAGCCCCTGCTGCGAGCGGAGCAGGCAACGATCTCGACATTGATTTGATGGAGACGGCGTACACGCAGATTTCCGGCACATATGATGCTGTCCACGGCGGTTTCACAGGCGCAGTCAAGTACATAACAGCGCCAAAACTGTCACTGCTGCTCCGGCTGCCGCATTTCCGCGCTGAAGTGCGCGACATGGTTGGCTATGATGAGACGGCGATGGCCCTCCGGATGGCCAAGGATACGCTCCGGGCCATCAACCGGTCTGGGTTGCACGATCACCTGGGCCGCGGGTTCGCCCGCTGCTCGGTCACTGCTGACTGGAGTTTGCCGTTTTTTGAAAGGCTGATGGTCGAGAATGCTCTTCTCCTCAGTCTATTTACTGATGCCTGGCTAGACGACGGTGCCACGCAAAAGTCCGAGTTCTTGCCTGTCGTTCTCGAGACTGCCGAGTATCTCTCCAGTGCGCCCCTTCTCGGTCCGCACGGACTGTTGTTGTCGTCTGAAGCTGCCGACTCCCGCTTTAGTCAACACGATTCCCACGATGGCCCGGGCGCCTTTTTCCTCTGGACGCGTCGGGAGTTGGACACGGTGCTCGGCCCCGGAGTCAACAGCGACGTGGCAGCCGCACATTGGAACGTACAGCCGCGGGGTAACATCTCGCCCAGTAACGACCCCAACGACGACTTTGTCAACCGTAACGTCCTGCGCATCGTCAAAGATACGTCAGCTCTGGCCGCACAGTTTAATCAACCCGAGGCCCATATCCAGGCCATCTTGGACGAAGCGCGGACGAAGCTGGCTGAGTTCCGTGCTAAAGAGCGCGTGGCTCCTAGCGTGAGTAGCAACGCCGTAGCCGGTTACAACGGCGTGGCTGTGGCGGCTCTTGCCAAGACCGGCGCCGCCGTACAGTACGTTGAGCCGGCACTTGGTAAGAAGTATGTCCAGGCAGCAGCAGCGCTGGTACAGAAGCTCAAGACGCTCCTATGGGACGCCAAGACTGGCACACTGTTCCGCATGCTCTCTGACGGTGCACGTGCAGACACGCCCGCATATGCCGAAGACTATGCATACATCGTTGAAGGTTTACTGGCGCTCTATACGGCCACGCTGGATGAAGCACACATTGCGTGGGCAGTGGAGCTGCAAAATACGCAGATTGCAGCCTTTGTCGATGCCAACGAGACGTCAAGAGGCGGCTTCTTCACTGCACGTGAAAACACCCCGCACTTGCTCCTGCGTCTCAAGGCCGGCATGGACAGCACTCTGCCGTCGGCCAATGCCGTATCGGCAGCCAACCTGTTTGCGCTCGGCGCAATTCTGGCTGCTCCGAACAGGAAAGACACGGAAAAGAAAAAGGCTGCCGAGTACACTGCGCTGGCAAAGGCCACGGTGGAGGCATTCGAGGCCGAGCTGTTGCATTTCCCGTGGCTGTTCCCTGGCCTCTTGAGCTGTGTGGTGCCCTATAGACTTGGCGTCAAGACAGTGGTGGTAGAAGGCGGTGAGGCGGGAGAGAAGAAGATCAAGGAGGCTCGGTTAACGCCGCGTGAGGGGCCCGTTGTGTTCGTAAAGGCATAGCGATGAGAACTAGAGTTGCCTCTGAAGATGGGATGGGTCTTTACAGTTAGGGTTAGCGACACTTTTATCGTCATTGTTAGGGTATACATATACAGCAGTACAAACAAGGCAACACGAATCTGAACACACAGTGGCATTATTGAAAGATATCGTGTCCAGTTAACCCGCCACCAATCACCAGCAAGTGCAGGAGATAATACGACCAGAACAAAAGAAATAGCAAGGGACCCAACCGAGTTTGCTTGCTTGCTTGCTCTCAAGAACGAGGCGAGCCGTTGGATACCCCGCCGGTGGCGCCCTTGCGATTCATTAGGCCACTGAAGAAGGCCTGGAGGTTTTCTACGTCGGGCACGGCGCCGGGGTCTGCCTGTTCTTCGGGCGTGACGTCACCGCCATTGGCAAAGGCTTGGCGGTCCTGTGGGAGGTGGAGAGTAAGAGAGAGGATGGTTAGCGGGTGTGGTCTTGCGCAGTGTGTGTATGTGTGTGTAGAGCCCGATCAAGGCGGGGGGGAAGTGACATACCTTTAGTCGTCGTAGCATGTCGTCGGCATCGACCTGGATGCCGCCCATGTTCACCTGCACCGGGCCGATATGGTCGCGCACCTCGCTGTCGCCAAAGCGATCAGCCTCGTCGGGCAGGGCGCCGGGCTTGCGCCGCGCAGCAGTGCCAGGCTTGGGCTCGCTGAGGGCCTTGGCGGACTCGAGGAGCTTGGCCTGCTCGGCGAGGAAGCCCTGGGTGTCGGAGGCGCTGGTTTCGAGGGCGGTGCTGTCCAGGCTGGGGCCCGGGATGTGCAGGCCCGACATGCTGGCGTCGGGCACCCAGTCCTCGTAGAGGGTGACAGCAGAGAGATCGAGTCCCTCCTCGTCCTGGTCGGAGAATTCGTGGTCTGGGATAATGGGCCAGGCCTTCTGGATGTCCTCGGCCCAACCGGCGCTAATGGTCTCGACATCGAAGCCGTCGCGCAGCACGCGGATCTTGCCCCACGAGTCCCAGTTTGGCGGGACGAGGATCTTGTCCCGGTCGATGGTGTTGTGCTTGAGTGGTTGCTTTTTCAGCAGCGATGTAATGCCCAGGCTGGAGTGCAGTAGGCTGGGGAGTTGGGTCGAAACGCTGGGGGTGCTGTAGATGAGGGAGGCGCCATCTACACGGGAAAGTTAGCAACGCGAGTTTGGCAGTGGGAGATGGTAGCATAGCTCAACGTACGCCTTAACAAGACAGTGCGCAGATATTGCAGTATTTGGTCAAAATCTGCCTCTTTCCATCCGTGGGTCTTTTCCAAGAGCTCCATCTTGTCGGCCTAGTAATCACATGCTAGGTTAGTGTCCAAGATCCTGCGTTTCCCAGTCAATCAAGGCCGACTCACATTTTGGCACACGACACATAGCGGCAGGCCCAGCGCATCTTCCCACTCTCCAGGCCCCAGCGGCAAGGCAGCGCCGGCATCTTCGTTGGCCTGGGTACCGTCAAGGTTGAGTGAGCTTCCGCCGCGGCCCCGGTCGCGCCATTCGTCCATCAGCTGCTCCATGGCGTTGCCGCACTCGTCGTCTAGAGTGATGAGGACCTGGCGCAGCATGAGGATCCATTCTCGCAGCTGTCGTAGCCACAGGTGCGGTTGTGACCAGTCCAGAAGGACTACTATCAGGGTGTCGGGGATGGTTTCGGGCGTGAGGAGGGGCTGGAGGAGCGAAGTGAAAGACGGCGATGGTGTTGAGAGGAGATGCAGCGATATTCTAGCGAGAGTGTCTGTACGAAGGGAGAGGCGGGGTTAGCTTGGTTGGCGCCTGGTGGGTTTGGGCTTTTTGCCCGGGTCTTGGACTTGGACTCACCCTCTTGGTCGCCCTCCAGAACATCATAGTATGTGTATCCCAATGCAAAGTTGTTTGCGATGGGCGGTGCATCGCTCTGCCGGTCTGCATTCCACCGTTGCTCGCCGCTGGATAGACTCTCGAGGAACTCGCGCTGGGAATCGGGCGAGCCACCTGCACATAGACACACAGACAGTTAGCACAAACGAGCACACTATTGAAGGCGACCGGCCGCATGTGCGTGGCCCTCGCGTGGCCCTCACGTACCCAGGACTAGTAGATTCTTCTCCGGTAGTTTCTTGCCCGTGGCCACCGTGTCCAGCATTGACAGCCATAGATCCTTTTTGGTATCGCCGTTTCCATTGCCATTGCCAGCGCCGCCGCGGCCGCTGTCCGATGCCGCCGTCGATGCCACAGTCAGCGTCGACATGCGGTTTGCATTGGCCCCAGACGTCATGGCGTTCTGGCTGTGCCGTGGAGGGCTGTGTCGTGGGGGGCTGCACCGGGCTTGACGGGAGCTCTCGCGAGGCCAAGAAGGGGCGGGCACAAAGAGGGGACGAGTGTCTGCTGAAGCTCAGTATTCACGGTAGAGGAGGGGCCGAGAACAGCCGAGGCCCAGCCAAGTATCTCGCTTTTTGGTGTCGGTGGATAGGATGTCAAGCGGCCAGAGCAATGGAGTTCCGGGACGGGGCTGCAAGGAGCACGCCAGGAACGAAACCAGATGGAGGTGGCGTATCGTGGGCACTGAAGATTGCAGTTGTGCGTCCTTGGGATGCCGATTGCAGTAGTGTCGATCGCTGTATTGCTGTATCTCGGCTGGGTGTGAATATAGGGCACAGGCTTCTCTGCTGGAGCGGGCCGAAGAATCTCGAATGACGTCTCGTGTGTAGCCAGCAAAAGAAAAGAAAGATAAAAGCTGGCTTAAGTCGGTCCCTGAAGAACAAGAACGCAGCATCGTCTGGCGAAAGGAGACCTGCCCGAAATCCAAGAGAATGAATGGAGCCAGCCCAGCGCTGAGAGCTACAGTGGGAGAGGCCCTGAGCAGCCGCTAATCTGGGCGTCTAAGGACTCTGCAGCCTCTAAACAGGCTTTACCAGACCACTAAAGCCCCTGGCAGATACAGCGCTCCAGCTTGTGACCCCGCTGTATTCTTCGACAATTGGACTGCCATAGAGCTTCATTGGCGCACGGGCCACCAAGGCAACAAAGAAACAACCCTTCGCTTCATTTTGTCGCGAACTTTTCTGAGCCGATTTCTCAGCCTTACGTCCCCCAAAAAGATACAAAGTACATCACGCTACCTCACAACACCCCGCCAGCTATTAGTCTTTACACCCCCCCTGAAGCCATCCGCAGAGCCGCTGAAGTCATTGTATTGCGCCATGAATAAAATCCGCGCCATCCAGGCTCTTAACCAAAAGGAAATCGAAAATGGAATGTAAGTCGTCGCAGCCTCGCCTTCACCCCCCTCCACACAAGAAGAAAGCTAACCTCTTGCCCCCGCTCTACAGCTCACCCAACGCCTCTTGGCACGTCGACTACCGTGACACCGCCTTCGTCTACTTCGGCGGACTCCCCCTCGAACTCTCCGAAGGAGACGTAATCACCATATTTTCCCAGTTCGGCGAACCAGTCTTCGTAAAGCTCGCCCGTGATAAAGAGACGGGCAAATCGCGCGGCTTCGGCTGGCTCAAATACGAAGACCAGCGGAGCACAGATCTCGCTGTCGACAACCTGGGCGGCGCCACCATCGGCGGCCGCATGGTCAGCGTCGACCACGCGCGCTACAAGTTCCGCGACGACGAGGATCCCAACGAGGGCAAGGTTGATTGGGAAACCATGCAGCGCCAGGCTGGTAAGGCCGTCGACACCGATGCCAGCGCAACAGAAAGCGGGGGAGATGACGACGCGGAAAAGGAAAGCCGGCGGCACCGGCCCATGCTCAAGGAGGAGAGAGAGTTGGCGCTGCTGATTCAAAACCACGACGACGAAGACCCCATGAAGGAGTTCCTCATCGAAGAGAAGAAGAAAGAGGTCGAGGAGGCTCTGGCGCAGCAAAAAAAGAGCAGCGGGCGGTCAGACCGAGACAGGGATCGGAAACACAGACACCACCACCGGTCATCCCGGCGCGACAGAGACGACGACCGCAGCAGCAAAGACAGGGACAGAGAAAGAGACCGCCAAAGCAGGCGAGACCACGACTCTACCCGAGACTCGCACCGCTCCCGCCGCGATGCCGACGGCGATGTGGACATGGACTCGGAGGACAACAAGCATTCCGAGAGAGAAAGACGGAGCAAGCATCGCGAGCGCTCGCCAAATACTCGCCAAGCCAGGGACGGCGACGATGGCAGACGATCAGATCGCGACAAGGAACGACATGCGCACCGTAGCTCTCGCGAGAAGGACCTCGCGGACGCCGAAGTTAAGCGAGACAGCAGTCACAGAGACAGACGACGAGATGCAAGCCGCGAGCGCTGGAGCAGTGGCAAGGACCGCGACGGACGCCGCCATCACGGGAGGGACGGCGACAAATATAGAGACGGAGACCGGGCGTCGCGGCGCAGAACAGAATCCGAACATGAGCGTGATGACGATTCAACACGACGCATGCAGCGGCACAGAACGCGTAGTCAGTCGCCTTAGTCACAGTCTCATGAACATGTGGAGAATACAGAGCTTCCTGTGAGTCTTGCTGGCCTGCTATATTCGTTCCAACAGAGAAAGTAACAGGTAGCGCATAGCAGAGCATAGTATAGATTTGGCAGAAAAAGTCCCGTATTCCTGAGCCAGAAGAGAAGAAACACAAGGGAAGAAACAGGAGAGAAGAAACAAGGAAAAGAAACAAAACAAAGGACTGAACAGGCAGGCTCGATAGAAACAACACACCTCAAACACCCAACCAAGCCACATGCCGCCTCATGAATGGCCGAGATACTTCTTCCAGTTATCCCGCGACAACTGCCGCCGGCCGTCTTGGCCCACGCTCAGGCTAAACTTCTCCCAGCGCGCATCGTGGCCGGCGCCAATAACCACGATAGACTCGTCGCTGATCCACCCAATCAGGCCCTTGGCTGGCCGTGTTGTGCCCAGCGTGGTGGTCTCTGAAACCGGCAGCCCGCCCACGAGAGATTCGTCGCCGGTTTCAAATGGAGCTTGTGCAAACGAGTATACGTCGGAAAAGGCGCGCGGCATCAGCGGGAGCCGCGACAGAATGCCCCATTTCCCCCGGCCGCTCCCGTCGCCGGAACTGGGCAACAGGGACCCGGTCGATGAAGATGGCCCCGTGGGGGAGGAGCTCTTGTTGTTGGTGGGCTTTGTGGGGTGCGGGACATCAAAGACATGGAGGGTTGCTTTGTCTGAGGTACAGGCCAGTAGCGTGCCCGAGGGGCTGAAGGCTATGGAGAAGATGCGCGCGGGGTCTATGCCACGGCGCAGTTCAGCGACACGGGCGCCGGTCGATGTGGCAAAGACGCGGATCAGGGTGCCCTGTGCAATTGTCAGCAGGCTAGGAGGCTAGGAGGCTCTTGGTTATATATTCCATGCACGTGGACGTGGGATGGACATACCGTTTCGCTGGCTGTCGCAATCATCTCGCCGTCTGGGCTGAACTGCAGGTCTCGCAGACTGCTGGAATGTGCGGGGATGATGCTCACGTTGAGCTCCTTCAGGTCGACCAAGTTGATATGGCCGAACTGGCGGCCCGGGAAGACAACGTGGCGGTCTGAAAGTGCACACACGCCGAGCGGGTTGTCGGCGGTTTCGTGTTCGCTGAGGAGGGGGTTGTTCTTCTTAAAGGCATATATCGACACGCGATTCTGGAGCACCACGACAATGTGACTCCGAGAGAGCTTCACTCCGCGCACCGGCGTCAAGGAGGAGATTTCCAGGGCAATGTTGCCACGCATATCATCCCATATAATGACCTGTTTGTGCGCGTGCGCGTGCGCGTGTCTGTGTCAGTAACGGTCCATCTCATCTGCCCGTCCATTCACGAGTCGGCGTACTTTGTTGTTGGAGAACTTGGGCTGTCGCCCACCACCAACCAAGGCAAGATAGTTGGAGCTGTTCATCATCTGGACCAGGCCGATTCCAGCATTGAAGTCTAGGGGCATCATTAGCGGCATTTCCGGGCTACAGTAGAGACAGCGCCACTCACCGCGGGAGGCCTTCATGAGACATGACTTTGTGTGGAAAACTAGACAGGCCTGGTCAGCCAATACTACACATGGCAATGCGCTTTAAGCCTATGCACGTACTGCAGATGCCCGTATTAAGGCCAACGGCAAAACATGAGCGGTCGTTGTTGAAAGAAGCTGAGAGCACCTGGGTTGCGACTGCAGGCTCGATCTGCGGGCGGACGTCCATGGTGAGAGGCTGGTTGTGTATGGGTGTGGTGCGTAGGGATATCGGTATAGGCGTCAGGGCGGGTATGAGTATGAGTATGAGTATGAGTATGAGTTAGTGAGTGAGTGAGTGAGTGAGTGGGCTGTGAGCAAGCGTAAAGTCGGTGTGTTTGTAGGCTTGCTTGCTTCTCGGTCCAGCAAGATGCGACGGGACGAAGACAAGGGAGAGGCAGATTACTACCGCATGACTGTGGACAGGGACAGCAGAGGAAGCAGCAGCAGATAACGCCCAACGATCGATAACAAGGCCAATATTCCAACTGCAGAAATCACGGGCAGAAGCTGCACGGCGCAAGGCAGCGAGATACAGCAGCAGGTTAAGCCACAGGTGAAGCCACAGGCAAAGCCACAGTTAAAAGGCAGGTTTCAGCCTCAGGCCAAAGAGCAGCTGGCGTTTCAATCGCACAGAGACGACGATGGCAGCCGCAATGACGTCAGCTGCGGCTATTTCAGAAGCGTCTTTATGTGTTGGCGTTCGGCCTTTGGTTGCGACCTGAAGCTATGACTTGGGAGCTGTGCAGTGCAGTCAAGCAGGCAGGGCTGAGGAAAATGGTGCAGCTTTACAAGGTCGCCGGCACTGGAGAGACACAGGCAACGACACTGAGCGGGCGATGATGAGAAGCTATTATAGTGCTCGAAAGATGGGAAAATGGCGTTGGAGAAGATGTAAGTCGGCACTTGAAGTGATCTCCAGCGATTTACACCAACAGCTGCTAGCAGATTGTTGGTTGATGTTTTGGACCCCATCGCCAGAGCGAGGTATACGTACCGTGCGTGTAGCCTTATTTGACTGTGCGAGAATACTGTGTTCTGTCGGAGTCACGTGCCCTATCACATGTCCAGGAAGCTATAGCCTTTACGACAGGGGCTTCTTCACGCCAGGGTCCTTTGCTGGCCCTGACACTAACCAGACAAACAACTTTCAGGAACACACCTCAAGCAGCCCGTCGGCACATAAATATGGAGGGGGAACATCAAACGAAACAGACCAGAAGGGCAGATGAAAGCACACCAACTGTTCTTCAAGGGAAAAAGAATGACAGTGTGCCCGACTGTGCATAGTTAACCCTAAGTCACCATGTACACAGCACGTATTTGAACGGCTTGCTGTGTACCCCTGAACCTCCTTGTTCTCATTATATGGACTTGCAGCCGCACATGCACTATTCAATGGCCGATGTAGCACTAAAACTGTCTAGCTGCGGGCATCTTGGTACAACCCATTTCACCTCCTGAGGGCGGCCTGTTGGGTGTGCTAGTAGTAGCTGCTTGTAGTGTGATTGTTGGGTGGACCAGTAGTAGCTGCTTGTAGTGTGGTCAGAGCTACGCCAGCTCAATAGCCAACGCCTTTCCCATCAAAGGCATGTCTCTATGTCTTTATCCATAGATGTACCAAGTAATAAGTATCGCCAGATTATGTCTCCACTTCTTTTCCGTTTGTCTCCTCTCCCGTTTGTCTCCTTCTTTTCCGGTGGTCTCCTTCTTTTTTCGTGCAATATCGAAAGTCGCAACTTCCTTGTCTTTTGTCCCGTTCCTGGTGCCTTTTTGGCTCCTTCCTTCATCGCTGGCTTGCTTGCTCCATCACTTTCCCCCTCCCCCCCTTTATTTCCTTCCTGCCATTGCACAGAGCCAGCCAGGGGGTTGGTGAGTTTTGGTTGGCTTGCTTGCTGGCTGGCCGTTTGTTGTTTTTTTTTCTTTTTTTCTTCTGGTGTAGAGGAAGCTACAAGGACCTATCTGGTGCTCTGTATCTCCCGAGCTTACAGCGCATTGTCCAGCACATTACAGGCCCTCACCCGCTGTACTTGCTCCTTTTCTCTCCACTAACTGCCGCCCACCGCCCTGTTCTTCCACCGCCGGACCCCCAAAAGACAACAGAACCCCATTCCCAATTCTGCCTCCTCCCTTGCCCAAGCCTCGCCGCCTCTGCCTCTGCCTTCTGCCCTCTAACAACTCCCCCTTCTGCCTTTCTACCCACCCAAACCCACTTCCTCCCTACCTCCCTCTTTATCCCCAGGGAAAGCTCTACGCTGGTGATAATTCCACCTCGACGACCACGACGACCACGACTTCGACTTGGACTTCGACTGTTTTCTTTTTCCTTCGCTTCTTCTATTCCACATTCTTTTGTTGATTCTCATCGCCTTTTAATTTCCATCCCCATTAATACCACTTACATGTCTTCCGCAACCGTACGTCGCCCCATCACATCGTCACCGTCGCCTGGCCTGGTGTAGTCGGCCGCTTCCCCTTTCCGTGGTGGTGTTGGCAGCCCCGTGATGCCCGCCCCTCTGCCCCCATTCGCTCCAATCCGGCAACGCTCTGTTTTGGCCGTCTTGATGCTTCAATTGAAGATGGTCTGGGGAAGCCGAGACTCTGGGCTTCTATCACCAATTCAGCTTGCCTGAAGTGAACAACAAAAACAACAACAATGGCCATGGCAACACCACCGCACCATATCGCAGTTCCAACCTCATAAATAGTTCCACATCGGCTAACCTCTATCCTCCATGTTTACAGATGATCCGCAGAAAGAAGAATGTCAAGAAGGGCATTCAGTTTTGCCTGATGGTGTGCGGCGCCTCTGGCACCGGTAAGCTGCCCCTTCCTGCCCGCGCCTATATTACTATGCTCCCAGAATCGAGTACCAGCTGGCTTCCCAACAAAACAGCTACCCTCTACAGCGATGTACTCTATGATCCAATAATGCTAACAATATCCCCCTTTTCTCACCACAGGCAGAACTACCTTTGTCAACACCCTGTGCGGCAAGACTGTCCTGTCCCACAAGGACTGCGATGACCCGAACACCGCCCATGTCGAAGACGGCGTCAAGATCACTCCCATCACCGTCGGTATGCTATGGCCTGGATACCAAAGTCAATCCATCCAATTTGACTCTAGGCTTGCTAACAGGTGTCATTCACAGAGCTCGAGCTGGACGAGGAAGGCAGCCGCATCTCCCTGACCATTGTTGATACCCCCGGATTTGGCGACCAGATTGACAACGAGGCCAGGTACGACAGAACCCGTAATCACAGAGGCTGTCCACATCTTATATACTAACCGACTCACCACTTAGTTTCTCCGAAATTGTTGGCTACCTCGAGCGCCAGTACGACCACATTCTGTCCGAGGAGTCGCGAATCAAGCGTAACCCTCGCTTCAGAGACAACCGTGTTCACGCCATGCTCTACTTCATCACCCCTACCGGCCACGGGTAAGTCTCAAGCCGCAACAGCATCATTCGTTCCAGCAAAATACTTGACTATCAAGATGCTAACCACATCCACCTGTAATAGTCTGCGCGAGCTGGATATCGAGCTCATGAAGCGCTTGGCTCCCCGTGTCAACGTCATCCCCGTCATTGGTCGTGCCGATACCCTAACCCCCACCGAGCTGGCCGAATCCAAGAAGCTTGTCATGGAAGACATTGAGCACTACCGCATTCCCGTCTACAACTTCCCCTACGATATCGAAGAGGACGACGAGGACACCGTCGAGGAGAACTCGGAGCTGCGTGGCCTCATGCCCTTTGCCATTGTCGGCTCCGAGGAGGTAATTGAGATGGGTGGCCGGAAAGCCCGTGCTCGCCAGTACCCCTGGGGTGTTGTCGAGGTTGACAACCCGCGTCACTCCGACTTTTTGGCCATTCGTTCGGCCCTGCTACACAGCCATTTGGCGGACCTAAAGGAGATTACTCACGACTTCCTCTACGAGAACTACCGTACCGAGAAGCTTAGCAAGAGCGTCGAGGGCGGTGCCGGAGCGTATGTTTTGTTGCCCTATCTTCTAAGATGCGAACCCCGTTATACTAACTTTTGACAATAGGGATTCTTCGATGAACCCCGAGGACCTTGCCACCCAGTCTGTGCGCCTCAAGGAAGAGCAGCTCCGTCGCGAGGAAGAGAAGCTGCGCGAAATTGAGGTTAAGGTCCAGCGCGAGATTAACGAGAAGCGCCAGGAGCTGCTCGCCCGGGAATCCCAGCTCAGAGAGATCGAGGAGCGCATGCGTCGCGAGGTTGCTGCCAACTCGTCAACTGCCGAAGTTGGCAATGAGACCCAGTAAGAGCCTTGGGGATAGAGGCTTTCTTTGCCAAGTATATCTAGGGCCGGGCCATGTTTGCCCTCCCTCCCTATCTATGTCCCTTTGGCGAAGCGAAGCAAAGCAAGCCTTGTTCATTCACTGCTTGTCTTGTGTCTTGTCTTGTCTTGGTCCTTTCGTTGCGCTGGCTGTTTCTCTTTTGTGCTTGCCTTTTTCTTGCTATATGTCTTTGTTGCCTCTGCGTTATACCTTTTGAATCGGAAAATACGCGATGGGACTTGGCCTGGGCCCTTACTGTGGCTCAGGAACTCTTCCATCTCGTATCCTGTACTGGCGTTGGGTTTTCTAATGTTACTGAGAAGGGTGGGAGGGATGACAAGTCCGCCTCTCATCTTTTCTGTTATTACTTTGTTAACCATTCATATTCCCCCTTTTCTCTTTTATTTTAAGTTCTTTTATTTCTAGATCAACAACAGTTTAGGGCTTGTCATTTTCCCGCTGGCCGTGGCATGTGTGAAAGTAAGGGGAGGAAAGTAGAACCAGCTCAGCTGGTGGTGCGAAAGAATCACTTGGGGCCTCTTGATGTTGAGTCCTCAGACATAGTATGAAAATCATAATGTCAATATATTGATACAAGGTAAAAAGAAAACAACAAGACATGCAAAAACATACGGAATTACTGTAGTAAAAAAAGAAAGGGCAAAAGACAAAAAGAAAAACTAAATCGTCAGTCTGGTTAGTTAATTAGCAGTGGCCGGCCGGCTCATCGCCCGCCGAATCGAATGAGGGCGTGCCGGCTTTCGGAGTCTCGCATGCTTAAAGCTATGTATGCGTCGATGTAAGACCAGGAGAGCTGGTTCGTTTTTACTTGACAAGCACGACGTTCTCCTTTTCTTTTTTTTTTTTTTTTTTTTTTTGAGCGGCGTGCGAGGACATGGTCAACGGGTACGGCAGGCTTTAGTTGGCGCTCTGGCTTAGTTGTCGCTCTGGCTGTTCAGGATACGCAGGATAGCCAGGAACAGGTTGATCAAGTCCAGGTAGAGAGTGATAGCGGCAGCGATTTCCTCTTCGACGTGGAACTTGCGTAGGACCATCTGGGTGTCGATGAGGATGTAGGTGGAGAAGATGAGGGCGGCGGCGCCGCCGTAGATGAGCTCGCCGGTGGAGCTGTAGGGGAAGAACATGTACATGAAGCTGAACAGGATGAGGCCCCAGAGCAGGCCGGACACGTAGGGCACCCAGGACGTGAAGTCGTAGGTGGTCTGGCAGGCGAAGGCAGTCAGGAAGATGAACATGCCGGCGGTGATGAGGGTGGCGTTGACGACGAGGCCGACGTCGTAGAAGGACACGATGACGCTGATGGTGTAGGCTTCGGTCATGGTGAAGGCGCCGAGGAGGACGAGGTTCATGGGGTACGATTTGCGCTTCCAGTAGGTGGCGGCCATGAAGCCGATGGCGGCGAACATCTAACAAGGCAGGGAGGGAACATGGTTAGTTGAGTGAGCCGAGAAGAGGAGGCGGGCGGGCGGGCGGGCGGGCCAGTAGGTGTTGACCGGACATATGTGGGGAGACGAAAACTGGGAGAAGAATGACGTACCGATGCAAAGACAAGACCGGGATGTGACTGCACCCACAGCTTGTAGCCTTCGCTCCAAAAGCTCAGCGAGCTGGTGATGGCCGTGGCGATGAACTGGGCGGTGAGGATGGCATAGACCTTGCGCACGAACTGGTTGCGGATGTCGATAGTGGCTTCGGCCACCGAGCCGCCGAACTGTATGTGGGTGGTTAGCTGTGGTCTTTCTTGGAGGTTGCGCGGGTTTATTGTGCATCGTCGTGCGCGCGCACGCGCGAAAAAAAAAGAAAAGAAACAGAAGTATGGCACAGAGCAAAGGGAACAGCTGGGCTTCGGAGAGCTGGCAACGTACCTTGAAGTCATCGGGGATGTTGTCTTCGCTGGTCCGCGGCACGCCCAAGACGCCGTCCGGCGAGCTGGACGAAGGCCCTGCGGCTGCCTGGTATGATGGCGGAGAGGCTCTGTACTCGTCAGGGTCGGCGGTGGGCGCCGGCGTGTACTTTGCGTTTGACATGGCGGGGGGGAGGGAGAAGAAAAGACGAGACGGCCTAGATGCTACCAATAAAAAAAGTAAGTGGGCTTCAGGCTTGGATTCGAAACAGCACGATTATCACAGGGTGAGATGTTGGTGGACAGAAGGGTTGGAGGTTGTTGATGGTAGAGACAGCAAGATGCTTGATATTGATCTAAATGCGACAAAATGCGCCTCCGATATGGTCAGATGAACTTTCGATGACGTTCTGCGCGCCACAGAGGGAGCTTCACAGAGGGAGCGCCACAACTAGAGAGACTAGAGAGCTGCGCCACATGAAGAGGGGAGGAGGTAGCCTTCACGTGCTGGCGATGCCAAAGGGTTAGGGTTACGCATGATGGTGTGTTTTATCCACTGGGCAACATATAGGTGAATCGGTCCATATGTGGCACTATCACATGCAAAAGCCTTTCTTGTTTCCATGTATATAAAGACTCATACACCAGAATGAAGTGTAAGACTCTATTCCGCTGCGTAGTCGGCATCTGCCCCGTTGTACCCGCCGAAGACGGATGCCTTTTTCTCGGACAAAGCAAGCAACACAGGCCAGGCCGAGTGCGACCAGTTCGGATAGTGGAGAAACAGCAGCCATGCGGAGACTCGGCAATGTTCATATGCGACAATAGCAGAAGTAAAAGTTGGGGCATGCATGGGTGTGGACAGACAGATGAAATAACATGGCAGACGGAGAAAGAAAAGCTTGGCGCTCATCTCCCTGGGGTCAAGCGTATAATGATGGGCGAGGTCAACCCAGGGGGGGAGTCAGTTGTGATGGCGGTATGGGAGTTCAGGGCTTTACCAAAACCAAAGAAAGTCTTGTGTTGGAGAGCATCAATCGAGCCTGAGCCATTCGCCAAAGAACTGTAGATTCAGAACAGCCCATAATTGAGCCCTCGCTCGCTATTGGCCAAGTCTGAAATATGTGGCATGTTGACACGACGAGGTGGGGCAACTCCAAGTCTGGCAGGGGCGACGCGAAATGCTAGCCCACTGTAGGATAGGTGGCCAATGGGGAGCGCGCAATATATCCCATCCCCACAAAAGGCAACCAAGTCAAGAAGGTCAAGAAGCTAGTGTGTACTTGAGTTGTACCTTCCCTAGATGAGACTTAGCGAGGGGCCATGCGGAGGCTTCCAATATGTTGCCTGGCCGTGTCCGAGATGGGACAGACGAAGAAGGGGAAGGGCTGCTCATCTTGGGTGCGTGCATCGTGGAATCCATCCACTGGATCTGCAGAACCCGAACCCGAAGCCCGCCTTTGTTTTCCTTGTTGCCGGCCTGGAAGGGGGCGAGACTTGAGAGACTTGACAAGTTAGCAGCGGGAGAGGCGGGAGGCGCTTCTCTCTTCCTATTTGCCTGCCCCTACGCTACGCACAACACCGGGACTTTTTAGAGCTACAGGCTAGCGGGTAGTGCGTGGTGTGGGGTGGGGATTTCAGGTGAAGGCTGTTGCGCAAGTATCTCGAAGGTGGAAAGTCAGACGGTCACAAGGGCGCGCCAGCTGAAGCGCCCCTTTTTGAGTCCGTATTGAAGGTTTTTTATTTTTATTTTTATTTTTTCCGTGTACAAGATACAATGTACATAGGTACCGGAGATACAGACTTCAACGCGTCAAATTTACTCAAGTCAAGTACTTACGTACCGCTAGGGCTGTTCCTATGCTGCAAGAAGAAGGAGCGCAACACTGCAGTTGGGATGCATAGCAGAGGGGCAGAGCAGAGAAAGGACAAAATGTGCACATGCTGTAATTGGAAGTTTCCTGCCGTGCATGTAGTGTGATGTGTGTAGAGAAAGGCAACTGCCCTGCAAAAGATGTCTGCCTACCCGTAGCAACAAACTGAAGCAAGAGAAGCCCGGCCGTTCTTTTCGGCAGATGGATGTACCCAAGTCCCAAGTACTGAAGTACATCTTAAGTACATCTTAAGTACATGTACTTACATGAGCAGGTACATGTGTGCCGTTGCATATTCTCATTCTACCGGCAGTAAACAAGTAATAGCTTATTATGGTTCTTGCTCCTGCCTCGAACCCTCTGCTATCTTTCTATATCCTATATCTCTAGCACAATTTTCCCGTGGCCTGTTTCTCCCTCTTTCTCTTCTTTTCTTTTCTTCTTTTCTTCTTTTCTTCTTCTCTTCTTCTCTTCCATCTGCTCTCGGCCCATTCATTACCTCCTCGTGCCATCCAATCCCATCCCATCCCATCTTGCTGCAGCTGTATTCCATCCACTGGGATTCATTCTCCTTCTTCTTTTCTCAAGCGTTGCAATTCCCTGTTCCTGTCCGCTGCTTCAAGGGTCAGGCCACCCACCACACCACACACACACGCACGAACGCCCACGCCCACGGACGCACGCACACACACACACACGCCAGACAAAGCTTCATCAACCTGCTCCCGTCTTTACTTGGCTTCTCTGCTCGTCCCTATTTCTCTCGACCTCCGCCTTATTCTTTTTTGCTTCTAGTCACCCATTGCCGTGTCCTGTCGCACATGTGACTTTCTTTGCCTTTGTCTTCTTCCACACGCACATAAACTGCAGAGTCAGCAGCCGCCACAGACAGGGGCAAAATTTAAAAGAGACCCCTTATTTGGCTGATTTGGCACGGTCGACAATAATATACTAACCTACTGCGACTACTGCATATATTATTTGTACCACGACATCAACACAACCGCCTACATATCCTTTTCTGGACGGCAGATCCCGTGCTCTCTTTTCCTTCTTCTTCTCTCCTCCCTCGCTCTCCACCGCAATACGGCCACCCACCTCTCCCGACCTTCGTTTTGTCCGCTGTTCGTTTGTCCTAAGCTTGCTTCCTGTGCGGCTTCGCTTGGGCTTTCTCCTCCTACTACATACATACTTGGCGCTACTTCGCACTAAGCGATCGACTCGACTCGCCATCAGCATTGCAAGATCCGAAAAAAAACACGACTATCCTATCACCGCCATCTCCTCGTATACTATACTCCCACCACGAATCTTGGAATCCCCACGCCGTTTTTTGACCGTGTCAATCATCTGAGAACTACATTATACCTTAATCCCGTCCCGCCTACAAACCACAATCATGACGGCTCCCGTCCCCGCTGCCGAATTGACATCCGAGTGGGCTCCCAACGATGTCACCAACCATCATGGTCCCCTTTATGCCAGTCGCAAGCGCCGCGCTGGCATCATCTCGCGCCGGCCACTGAAATACTCCGACAGCCTCATGGCACAGCTCTCCAGAGCCTTCGTCGAGAACCAGATTAGTATGTGACACACGGTCTCTTTCTTTTGTCACCCACTCGCCCACTCTGTCGTCTGCCGTCTTCGAACCTGACGATATCCACCGCCCCCTTCTCCCCTTGAAAATGGCAGCGCATAGCTGCAGAAATAGCACTGCCAACTCCTACTACCATGCAATCACGACTGCTGTCGCGGCCGTGTAGTGTAGCCTTGCTGTCATTTTCAAACCACCAAGTGCAAACCGTGACGACCAGACACTAGAGAAGAGATTCCGCCGTTTTCTATAACCCGGGCTCTCACTGCTAGAGCTTCATGCTGACCGTATTTGCTTCCTTTCCCTAGGCTACTCGTTCAACCTGCTTGCCCTCCTCTTTCTCGCCGACGCCTGTCTCCCCAAGTCTCGCCCCTACACCCGCAAGTTCTTCACGCTAGCCCACTACAATGAATCTACCGAAAAGTACGCCGCCGGCATTGATGATGTTTACTTCATTTCATTTTGCGTCGTACTCTTCACCTTTTTGCGCGCCAGTGTCATGCAGTACTTGTTGACCCCCATAGCCCGCATGGGTGGCATTACTCGGGTCAAGATGCAGGCCCGGTTTACTGAACAGGCTTGGCTTCTTGTTTACTATGGCTTTTTCTGGTCCTTTGGAATGGTAAGCCGCCCCTCTACTCACTCAGGGGGCTAACATGTGATAATTCCCGGGGAATGTTGCTAATAACAAACCACAGTACATTTACTACACCTCGCCGTACTGGATGAATATGAAGGAGCTATGGACCAACTGGCCTGACCGTGAGCTGAACGGCCTGTCCAAGCTGTACATTCTGGCTCAATGGGGCTTTTGGGTGCAACAGGTTCTGGTCATCAACATCGAGGAGCGCCGTAAGGACCACTACCAGATGCTTACGCACCATTTCATCACCATCGCTTTGGTTTCTTCGTGCTACAGCTACCACCAGACGCGCGTGGGCATCTTGATCCTCGTTCTAATGGATGTCGTTGATCTGTTTCTGCCCGTAAGTCGCCTACTTCAAATGCGCCAATCAGTCGCCACACCGACCTCCGAGACGCCCAGAGGCTAACTTTACCCCCCTCCCTCCCCTCTTTCCCCCGCTACAGCTTGCCAAGTGCCTCAAGTACACAGGCTTCAGCACTATGTGCGATGTCATGTTCGGAATCTTCATGGTCAGCTGGGTTGTTGCCCGCCATTTCCTGTACATGGCCGTTTGCTGGTCCATCTACGCCGACATTCCCGTCTTGATTGGCAACAGCTGCTACACCGGCAATAGCAGCAACCTGTCTGGTCCGTTCCCCACGCCCGAGGGATACTCGTATCTCATCCAGCCTTTCCTCAAGGCCGACGGTCTCGTTTGCTTCAACGACACGGTGAGATGGCTGTTCCTGGCCCCTCTGCTCATGCTCCAGGTCATCACCTTGGTGTGGTTTACCATGATCCTCCGCGTTGCGGCCCGAGTGATTCGCGGTGCTGGTGCTACTGATAGCCGCAGCGATGAAGAAGACTCGGACCAGTTGGAGAAGGAGGTGGATGCCGGCAGCATCAACTTCAGCAACTGGGAGAAGAGGAACGCCAAGAGACAAGCTGCTGCATCCACGACGACAACCGGCGTGAGCCTGGCTGCCCACAGTGGCGGTAAGGAACTTCTTGGCCGTATTGGCTGCGAAAAGCATGTCGAGTAAAGTGCTGTGCTGTGCTGTCCGCAAGAGAAGACAAGACACAGACGGCAATGCCGTCGGCTGTATCACCAACTCAAATTCTGCCCTCCGCCTCCCCTCTCCGACTCTGCCCCCCCCATCATACCATTTTCTTCTTCCCGAGTCCTTCCTCTCCTTTTTCTCTCTCATCGACTGGGCACATGCTGTGACGCTTCTCTTCTTTTAGACTTACTTTCTTCATTATTGGTTTCTTTCACTTCGCTATTCCCCGTATGTCTACATACCCTCCTCTACCTCTGCTGGGTCTCTTTTCTCTTTTAAACACACTTACCTGCCTCTCTTCTCTTCGTTGGTGCGTCACATGTCACATTGTCTCCTTTCTGCGTCGGCTTCTTTACCTCTTCTTTCTTTCTGTTTTTTCTCCCATCGATGTTTCTTTTGGGCTCATGTCTGATGGGGAGGTGGGTTTCCTGTTCCTGTTCTGTTTTCTTCTTTTTTTCTTCTTTTTTTCTCTTCTTCCCTTCTTTCTTCATCTCCTGTGTCTTTTACTTGTCTCGTAAGCTATCTTGTTTTGTTCTCTTTTCTTTTTTCTTTTTTTTCTTCGTTTCCTTGTCTTCTTTCACACCCTACAGGGGGGATCTTGTTACGGCGGTGCATATCTCGGGGGGGGGGGGTGAGGAATAAACACAACACACATTGATCATAACTCTGACGTCTTGTTTTTGTCTCTTCACGTTTTCTTTCTTTTCTCTCTGTTTTTTTTTTCACTTTCTTTTCTTTTCTTCGTTTTTTTCTCTCTCTTTTGCTCCGTCTTGCTTCTTGACTGAAAGGAGTGGACATGAGTCTCATAGCATGCATATATCTATACCTCTTTTCTTCCTTGCAAGAATGACCCTAAGTGCGGATGAAAATCACGATAATGATAAAGTGTGCGTGTATGGCATGTACTCCACACATGTGTAAAGACATATAAAGATATGAAGATTTGTAATTGGCTTTTGGGATTTGCTTGCCCCGCGTAGAGGCTGATATATATAAAACATATGTACGACAGGGAATGAATGGCAAAGATCAGAGAATGTACATGTCAAACATACCAATGGACGTGCAAGTTGATAGATGATCAGTAGTGGTGTTCGAGGAAGTCCGCGAGCCACTCCATGTAATCCGTCCGTATCCAATCCACCACGTGGCGCAGTGCTTCTAGCAGCCGATACACGCCCGTGATGGTATCTGTGCTCCCGACGTTGATGGCCGGGAGCACCTCAAAGTCGTCGTCGGTGTTAGCCACCAGCGTCACGCTCCAGGCATCTCCGGCGACACGTAGAAGCGGCATGAACCCTGGGCCCGTGCAGCACGTCTTTTGGTAGCTACATTTGCAGAACGACGTGATGTGGCGATACCAGCTGGTCAGGCTCAGGCCAAGCTGGCTCAGGGCGACAGCGGGCCCCTCTTCAGAACTTAGCTGAAGACTAGATGGCGCTCCGATTCGGTGGCCGTGGCCGTGGCTGGGGGTTGCGATGCCGATAAAGGCGGCAATTGGCGACTTGCATAGTGGCCCATACATGGAGTGGTTGATGCTGGGTTCTCCAGCTGTAATTTTCTGGCGAAGCAGGCTTTGAAGGCGGCGTTGGACTTGGGCTCCAGTTTCGTTGCCAAAATGACCGGGACAAAGTATAAGCGCATAGTCCATCATCAATGGAACCGGATCACCAGGGCGCCGTGGGGTTGACATCGCTTTTGAAAGGGCCGTGGGAGCCAATGCCTCTAGCATTGTTGCATTCGAGACGTTCTCAGCGCGTACACCCTTAGTCTGCCCTATAGCCAAACGTAGGAGAGGCATGAAGACACTGTCCCCCCATCCAGACGATGATGCCTCTGTATCACGACAGTGGTGGGTTGCCTGGACAATATCGTTAATTTGGGAATGCTGGAACACGGCCATGGCGGCGGACGTTTGTACGGAGACCATGTTCCGGGTCTGTTGGTGGATAACTGGCTCAGCCAGAGCCTCTATTAAGCCCGGCAAAGCATCAACAGCAGAAAATGGGGCATCGGTGAAAGCTCCAGCAGGTATTTGCTCGTCGTCCTCAAACAATGGAGCAACTTCGTGTGGTAATCTGCAGTTGTGGAAGTCACCCGCACTGGCAGTCAAGGTCTTGACCAAGTTGAGAAGTTCAGAGTGGCGCGGGTCAGTTGCCGCCAGTATACGCGAACGCTGGCGGATATCATGGGTACTATCATTCCAGCGCAACGGCTTGACGAGGGTTTCGAGAATAGTGCGCAATGGAACTGGCCGATGGGCGGTATGGCTCGAATCAGGAACTGGGCTGCACACGTTTGTATTGGTGTTAGTGGTGCGAGTCTGTGGTCGAGCTGCTGCTGCGGGAGAGGGCGCAAGAGCTCGCGTGGGGGGTTTGCTGGGACCACCCAGGACATCGGAGCTAGCAGCGTGATGAGACCGGGAGTAGTTGTCGGTGCCCTGGTACGGAAGGTTATACGGGGAAGAGCCATTTGTATCGGCGGCGCTCTGCTGAGGCCCGTCATCCATGTACGGGTCGTCGTCATCATCATCATCATCGTCATCCAAGTCCAGTAAAGTCTCGATGGACCGCATTCCTCCAAACTTCATATGCGGCTTATACAACAGACCAGGATTCACGATTTCATGTTTGCTGAACTCTCGGCGCAGAGATGACAAGGCAGCACCTTGTGGATGACTTGGGCGGCTACTGCCCTGCGACGCCTTTTGCCTTAGTATTCCGGAGCCCTGGGCGCGGAGGCCTACTGGAAGGGCGATGGAAACACCGGCAGGAGGGCTTTCATCGAAGTCGGCAAAGGTTTCTGGATCGGGAGACGGAGTAATACGGATTCCAGAAGTAATGGCAGCAGCAGCGGTAGCTGGGGCCTTGTTGTGAGGCAGTGCCGAAACCGACGAGGGCGTGCCCGATCTCTTGACATTCACGGGCGAGGAACCATTCCTCACGCTAGGGTGATTCGCTGAAGAAGAGGTCAGTGGCTTGCGCTGAGGCCATTGGTACCGCATCAAAGAGGTCAATGCTGAGTCGGGATGGTCTTCCTGGTCCAGACTCGGCTTCCAGACAAAAACATCCTGTTCGCTTGCAGCCAATTGCTCGCAGGCGTCAGAAACATCAACAATCCATGATGATATTAGCTCTGAGCGCATGATGACGAGCTTGGGGCCGAGAGGTGTGTGCTGTGTGTGGCAAGACTGGGCAAAAGCGAAGATGTGCCTGGGCTCCGGGTTTGGGTTGTAGAAGGCGTGGGAGGCGTCTCAGGCTGGTGGTTGTTCTGGCCGTTGAGCTGTGATTCTGGCTCGCCCCGCAAATCCGAATACAACAGCAGAAAATGTGTTGCGTGAGGGTTGTTCTGGCCGCGATTCAGGGCAAAAGGGGAGTCTCTAAATTAAAACTCGAGATTAAGAGATTTAGCGATTAGCGTAGTGTAGCGGGGAATTACTGGACAATTGACACAAAGGGACAATGGAGAATGGAGGGGCGAGGGGGAGGAAAGGCCAACAAGGAGCGGCGACAAGGAAGAAGGCATGAAGGCCAAAGAAAAGAGAAAAGAAATATCAAAGCCGCCGGAATGAAGATGATAAAGAGAAGGTCGGGGATAGTGTGAGTATATAGTGAGTTAGAGGCAGGCATAACGATGGCCACAAGGTGTTTGAGGGGGGAAAAGAGAAGAAGAAAAATTTGCAGCTTCAAACGGACGAGAAATATGAGTATACACAGACTGAATCAAGAAACAGCAAGACCGTTTTGCTGCAAGCTCGCAACAAAAAAAGCAAGACCGCCTTACTGCAAGCTCGCAGCAGAGAAAAACAGCAAGACCGGATTATCGCACACCGAACATTCACCACAGCGCAACTGCCAGTTTCATATCCCGCTGGCCCAGGCCGCCGCCTTTTGCTTCAGTCCCTTTGGGGACCCAGACCGTCTCCTCCCGTCTCCTCCTGTCTTCTCTTGTGATCTGCGAGGGCCATTTTCTGTGGCGGTTTGGCTTCGTTTCCTTCCCCCGAAGCCAAGCTTCAGCTGTGCCGCATTCGATCTGATCCAGCCACATCTCAGATCTGGCCCGTGATTTGAGCAGCCAGCCAGCCGAAAGATTTACATGTGCACATACATGACGCTGTTATGTGCTGATGCGACTCGCTTTATTGAATGCCTACAAACATGTACACGATAAGTGCATATATATATCTACCTAAATACACATATTCCCTTTCCACCGTCAAGCTCAGCTGCGTGCAATCTTGATGCGCTTCTGCAAGTTCTCAGGAAGATCTTCTTTTTTGATCAGTCCCAAAACCACACAGTCGCCCCAGAAGAACATGGCCCGATCCTGTGCATAGCCCAAGTAGTCGAACGCCTCGTCCTCGTCCTCATCGCCATTGTCCGACCTCTTCTCCTCTCCCACAGCACCAGAGCCAGCAGTAGTAGCCTCTCCTTCAACCGCTTCGGCCCCTTCACTCGGCGGCACCTTGGCCTGCACAATGCCCCAGGCGACCCACTGAGCACTGTTCGCTGCCCGCCACAAGATGGATTCGTCGTAAAGTTCCTTGACGCGGATCTCGTTCTCTTCGTCACGGACGCTCAGCGACAGGTCCTCCTTAGATGCCGAGGTCAGTCCGACGATGGCCGCGCCAACGGCAGGCGCGGGGGCAGTCACGGACCGTGCGTCCAGCATAAAGTCGACAATGGATGCGGCCGATGAAATAGGGCCCAGGTGCGGCGTATTGGTCAGCGAGTCCAGAGGGGTCATGCGCGGTGTGGTGCCTGAGTGCGGGAACTGCGGCTGATGGTCGACGTAAGCCCGGATAAAGCGCAGCTGTTCCTCGCGCGTGGGATACACTTCCGTGTTGCATTTGTAGGGCACAACAGGATCGTGGTAGTTGTATGTCCATTCTGTAAAATGGTTGGCAATGTCTAGTCCAGGAACATTTGCTGCTGCGTATTCAAAGTCAATGACAGCAAGCTGCTTGTGTTTGTTGGCTGGTTGCAGCAGAGGCGACTTTTGGTTGTCGGGCTCAATGCGAAGAATGTTTCCGTATTGTGTCTGTGTATGCTTGTTAACAAGTGGGCAGCTATTATGATGGCCATCGAATCACTTACATCATTGTGGCAGAATGCTAGCGCCTCCTGGAGCCTCTGCTTGGAGCCATACGCCTTCTTCACATACTCGCGATGCTTCTTGACCATGTCACGGAATACAGGCCATTCAACTCCACAAACATGGCCATTCTTCATCCACATGTCCGACACCGGCCTGTTCCGAGCGTCACCAGCAGCCTTGAAGTGTTCGTACCTCTTGTCCAACGCTGTAATGATCTGTTCGACAGTGTCTTGCCATTTATCCCAGTTGTTGAACACTGCAGGGCCGCCTACGCGCTCAGCAGGCAGCAAATCAACACCGTCGTGCAACTCACGCATGCGTTTGGCGATCTGGCGCGAAGTCTCGGGCTCTCGAAGATTCTGCGGCCGTAGAGTAATCGCATTCAGGAACTCCTCGAAGCGGCCGTTTTCAAATGTTCCGAGAAGCCGGGGGCCAATTCTCTTGCGGGCAAGACGGCGCAGAACTGCAAGCTCGGTGTCTCGATCAATCAGGGCCTCTACTTGGGGTCCATACACACGTAGAAGCAGCTTGGGGGGAGACTTGCGAAGAGGCATCATTCTGGGAGAGACTGATGCATCGTGAGGGAGTTCGGTGGGGGGCGAGACCATGTAAACTGCATTGGTCAACGCACCGCTGATGCGTTCAACGGAGATCAATTCGCCGCTGTCCAAAGGCACTCGACGCCAGCCCTTTAGCTTCAACGTATGAGTAAGTCTGATAATTTCGTTCTTGAAACTCGTCCACGCCTGGCGCTCTTTTTCCCTGTGCTTGGAAACGACCTCTGAAGACGAGGAGGCCTGGCCTCCACTGTAGGTCAGAGTCTTGGAGACATCTAACACACCATCGCAAGACGGTACCACCACATCACCATCGGTGTATTCGGTGTCTGAGGAATTGGTGCGGACAAGAAGCCGACGACGAGATGGGCGGCGGCCCAGACGAGGGGTGAACGCAGGAACCTGCGAAAGGCCCAAATTCGAGACGGCGTCTTCTATGATGCGTTGCAGGCGATCCAGAGACACGTCATCACTCGCTTGGGAGTCTACAGAGGTAGAGCGGACGCGAGACTTGGAGGTGGGTGATTCCGTGGCAATGGTTGGCGTGGAGGAGGCGTTGTCGGCAGAGGAAGACACGTTGTTGTTGTTGCTGCTACGGGGAGACCGGCGCCGGGGCACATGTGCACTCGCCTTGCGATGTTCTGCCTTGGCCTTTTCATGGTCTAGCCATTCAGCAACCTGCGCCAACAGTCTTTCGGTTCCCTTGGGCACGCGGCTTCGGTGCGAATGCTGCGATGTCTTGGCGGCATTATTATTGTGGACAAGACCAGTCCCGAGGGCTGCTGCAGACCCAGCAACGTTGGTCACAGAAGCGGCAGCACTATCATCAGGAGCCTGGCCGACCACACTTGTGCCTATGCTGTGGTCGGGGATGGGCATTTCAAGAGTAGTCGGCGTCAAGGCCGGTGAAGTCAGAGACAAAGACGACATGGCGGGCATTCTTCCACTTAGACGGCGGTCTCCAAGACCAGCTCTATATTGCTTCTTGGAAGTGGTCTCTTCTTTGGGCCACGTCTCGGCTTCAGCAAACTGGAAAGTACCAGGGTCCGCGATCTGTACGGCTATAGATGGAGAAGAGAGGATGGGAGAGTTGCTGTTAGTAAGGACTTCCTGTGAAGGCGTGCGAGTTTGATAGAAGTTGTGTATGAGAGGTCAAGGACCAGGAGTGTTTGAAAGCAATATTGAAGCTTCAAGGCTTGGTAGATCTCTCGGTCAAGATAACAAAGCAGGAAGACATCAAAGACAGCACTGTTGCCAGGGACGATAATGGGGAAAGGGGGATGCCGTCATCTTGTAAAGATGTCGGTAGCCAACAGTTGGGATGTACTTTGTGTCGGTCAAACAAGCAAGCCAGGCAACACGAAATGGCGGGCCCAACGACTTAATTGGGCGTGATCTCCCTCCTCTATCTTGACGCCCCTTGGACCTTGTGGCTCATGTGTCGAGCCCTGGGAACCCTAGCCCGTCTTGCTGGTGCCAGACCCCAAGACTCGTTAGTCCGGCCTGGTTGGCACAAAGCCATTGGACCACGATTCAGCCGAGACGATAGAGCGTCTGTAATTGGCTGAAAATGCAGAGTCTCTATTGTGTCTCGCACACGAGCCCGAGATCACAAGAACAGGATACTTATCGAGTTGTGGTCTGAGGGCAAACAAAGCCCAAGTTGCACAGACAGAAACAAAAAGAGGAAAAAGGCTCAGCAAATAGCGTCCGGAGGCGTTTGCTTGTGCTTCCGTGTTTCAGCTTGTTACTGAGAAAGACGAGACGGTGGAGGGGCATGGGGGGGGGGGCACAGAGATTCCAGAGAGGAATCAACTTCACCTTTAAAACGGAAAAGCCAGCTATTTCCCCTCTCACATTAACCGGATTAGCAAGCCCTGAGCATATGTTGTTCTTCGTAGTCACTTACACTTTT
>JAXHKQ010000111.1:0-53423 GCA_038407185.1 Chalaropsis ovoidea | reverse complement strand
CTTTGAGTGGGTGCTGCAGGAGGCGGTGGGCGAGGGTGCGCTGGAGTTGTTTGTGACGGGCTGCGTCGGCAAGGGCGTGAGGGCGCTGGACTGGGAGGAGGGCAGGCGACGCTAGGCTGGTGAAGGGCGTTTCACGAAGGCTTGGTGTCTCTACTTTGCGCGCACAGTTTCACAGTTGCTTTTTTCTCTGGGTCACGACACTAAGCCACTCGTCCACCTGTTCACAGCAGTCAGGCGAGCATAGGCGAGGTGTTTTTCCTGTTTAGGACGCGAACTTGTCTCTCCCTTTGCAGATCTTCTTTTGACGCTGTATCCCTCCAACGCTGGCGAGAAGGCGAGAGGTCTTTCTCGGTCTTTCTCTCTCTCGGTCTCCCTGCCTCTCCCTGGCGTCAAGCGGCACGTATAACTTGCTAAGACGTGTTGCTATTGCAATAACAGCGCACGCCGTAGCTGCAAGCCCGCCCAAAGCTCCTAATTTTACGAGTCTCCGGCGCAGTGACCAGGCAACCTGCGCGAGCCGGTGGCAGCACGCAAGACAAGCCTCGCGAAAACACACTGACGGGGTGTTCTGCAGCCCAAGCTTGGGCACCCCGACCAGGCGCACATAATACACGACAACACAGCGTTATAGCAACGACTTGTCAGTTGCCTGGGCATCGAGTAGCCCACTCTATGGCCTGTGCTTTGGGGGGGGGGGCATATAGCACCAAGTCTCATGCATATATGGCTTTCATTAGAGCATATGCAGGAGATACAGGACTATGCCTGTCTGTACGATAAGTGAGTATAATGTAAAAGTGTACTAATATACCAGTACTGGTATTATATCGTCCGATATGCACACAAGATCTCCGAGGCTCCTACATGCATGCAGGCTGATGTCCGTTTACGGCCCCATATCAAGATGGCTTGCATCCCACAAATCCAGGACATGATCACACACACAGCCAACAGCAGTAGAATGGAGGCATATCCTGCTGTCCACTGCATAAGGAGGAGATCTCCTGATCCTATCACACTATCACCCACCACAGCTCCTCTATCGCCCAAATCGAGAAGCACCAGACAGGACGCCAAGCTGCACAGACCAGGCCAAGGGGGGAAAGACAGTGGTGATCTGAGAGGAGGGGCGACAGGCAAGCGCTTGGCCTATCTCGTCCGGGTCATGATACACCGGGCACAGCGCGCAGGCAGAGGGAGGAACAAGAGTTTCAAGAGAAAGGCTCAAGAAGACGCGGGCAGCCAGCAACACAGACAGTCCTCCATTCTCAAAGGGGTATAGCACCCAATTTCCCGCTTGTTCGGTTAGGAAAGGGATCGTATGCCCAGAGCAGGGGGGCCCATGGGGCAAGGCAGAGAGGAGGAGGAGGAGGGCTTCTCTGCTTGGCTTCAGCCCAGAAGTTGGAGGCGGCTCTCCTGTGCCTCTCTTGTCTTTTTGTCTCTCGTTGAAACAGCGGACGCCCGAACAGAGATCGAGAACCCTAAGCCAAGCCAAGCCAGAGGAAAAGAACTAAGCGCGCTTTGTCTCTCATGTCATGTTCCCCGGCCTGGCCTGCCTCGTCGGGCTCAATCCGTGGCACTGTCCATTGGCATGTTTCCACCATGTCCAAACCTCTGAACTACGGGACTTGTTTGCTCCCAGGTTTCACTTACAGCCAAAGGGTCCAGTCTCTTGGCCGATTTTCACAGGCCAGCTAGGCTGTGAGTGCTGCCGGCATAGTGCGCCATGTCAACTGGAAATGTGCCGGTATAGGGCGTGATGACGCCATGTCTCCCTAAATACAGCGGGCGCTAGCGCTGTAAGTTGATCCGTAGCTAGACTTTTATAGGGGGCTAGCAGGCCTGTAGCGCTGTGGTACTTTGGTGGATCACATGCGAGAGACGAACAAAAGAAAAGTATTTACTTACAACCACACGATAAGGGTTGGCCTAGCACCTCTGATAGGGTTATTTGTATATACGACATGTTTGTTCACCTTATGTTGGATGTCCCTTAGCTTGGGCTTGACACATGCCTTGACAAGCAACTGGTTTCAACACTTGACGCAGACCATACAAACCGAACCATACGCTCACTTGTGTACGTAACCCTTACTTAATCAAGGCATCACATCACGCTCGTACTTTTCTCACAATATGTGAAAAAAATATTAGTCCTCATATTTTTCTGTGTTTTCTCTTTTCCTTCCTGGCTAGAACGCACATACAATCGATGATATCAGTGCAGCTTATATGCAGGGATCAGTTGGCAGAACCCACAGGCCGGAACCTGTACTCGCTGATCGGAAAGGGAATTAAAGACAGGGGAGGGGAGGCATATCTTTGGGGGAGGCCAAAAGAAAGGGGGGGGGAAGGAGGAGTGGCAGGAGGAGGAGGAGGAGAAAAGCCACAGCGAGGAGGAAGAGCAGCAGCAAAAACAACAGCAACAGCAAACTGGGAGCGGAATGAGACTGGTGCTCGTTAGAGGGCGGGCCTGCGATTCGGCTTTTGCTGCATTGCTTTTGGTCTGGGGCGCATATGACGAAGAGGTCTTTTGGCACGGGTCCACAGCCAATAAACAGGGACGGCGGTACCTGAGAAGGTGAGTCTGTGAAGAAGAGGCGTTCCTGAGGAGGCGCAAAAGGAAGAAAAGAGACGTGCATTGACAACTTGTGCGGAAAAGGGCTCTTTTTTGGTGGCTTGTCTGAGAGGCGACACCAAACGTCTGCGAATTTGTGTCTGCACTGCAATGCAAAAGGCAAAATGCAATGCACCACCCCTGAATCCATCGGCAGGTACAACGACGTCCGTGGGTGGGTGGCACTGCACGGTTGACCATGGGCGGAAGGTCTCCCCATGAGTGATAACGATTGTGCGTACGTGTGTGCGTGTGTGTGTATGCATGTCCAGAAGGAGATGGGATAGACATGTGCAGGTAGTACATAGATACATAGATACATAGATGCTTACTTACGCATGTATATGTGCATATTGCGACGTTGTGCGACTACGTATGTTTGTGTGTGTACGTGGGTGGATGGATTCCGTGGCCTTGTGCTCCCATTGGCTACGAGCTGCAGAGGTGCTCGACATCGTATTCCTATATTCACATGGGCGATCGCGTGCAGTCGAGAGTGGCGTGGCGTGGCCAGGAACACGGAACGCGGAGGCAAGATAGAGAAGGAAACACAGGCCAAAGGTCCTATAGTAGCATTGCTAATGCTGCTGTGAAACAGTGTGCCAGGGAGCTTCCAAGCTTACGAGCATGAGGACCAAGAAACAAAGTTGGCGTCGCAGCGAAAGGAAGACGATTATTGAAACGTGGAAAGCAGCAAAAAAGAAGGGCTTCAACAGTTCAAGCCAAGAAGCTTCAAGTTTAAACGGGGGGGGTCGTGATTTTCTGGGTGGTGGTTCGCCGCTGTAGCCAATCAGAATGCCAGGCCCCGGTTTACAGGGCCGAATATAACGGACTAAGACGAAAGAGGAAAGAGACGGAGCAAAAGGCAAAAGGGCAGGCAAGAAGCAAGAAAGAGAAATAGCATAAAGTAAAAAAGCAAAAAAGAGAAACTGCCCAAAAGAAAACCTGCAAGAGAGCAAGAAAAAGAGAAAGAGGCTAGCCCCACTCACACCCCCGGCTCCACCCTGTAAGCAGCTTAATTGAAGGACGTTTTATTGATTTGACTTGACGGCTGGCTGACCTCTTGGAGCATTAGGATTTTTGCTTAAATCTCAATTTTCTTCCATGTTATGTTATTTGCCAGCCTATGGGTGGCACTTGTCATCGAGTAAGAAGGAAAGCCGCCGCCGCCTCCTCTCTTGGCCGCCCCGATAAACCAACGTACTGGTACTTGTGTTTAAGGCAAGCAAGTACAACTGCGCTTTGTAGCACTTGCAGACCCGAAAATCGTGCACCCTTTGTTGATCAGTCACAGTAGTTGCCGTCTGCATCGAGCTTGGGATCCATCCATCGCCATCCTCGCACTGCACTTGCCCAATTCAATATTTCCACTTTCTCAGATAGCTCTTTCCTTTCTCAGATGGCTCTTTCCTTTCTTCAGATAACCCAGCCAAACCCTCTTCTTCTCGCTCTTCGCCCCTCTGCTCAATTTTCTCTTTCTCTTTCTCTTTTTTTCTCCTCTCTTTTTCTGATCTGTCTAATTTACCAGCTGTGATCCTTCGCAGTGCTTCATCAACGCTGTCATCATCATCATCTCCGAGCCCCAGTCCATCGAGCCGTTGCTGGCCTGGTCCATTGTTCATCATATTTATCGCTATTTTTTTCTTTCCTTTTTCTCGTCCTCTCCTTTGTTCTCGTTGCTGCTGTGACCACCGGAAAATATTCCCATTGCAATCCGCTGGCTGCCCATCACCAAGCAAAGAGGAACGTGTTTATCAACGTATCGAAGCCTGTCTATTTGTTCTTTTTTTTCTTTTCTTTTTTTCTTGTTTCTTCTGATTCTTTTGCTCTTTTTCTCGCTCTTCTACCTCCACCCGCTCACCCCCATCTCGACCCGACTCGACTTGCTCGCTCTTCCCTTCGCCTTGCCAACTCCCTGTATTGCGATTTGTCTCTCTCTTCGTGCCTTGTCGCAAATAATCGATACCAGCTTGCCCCATATTGCAAGCCGTAAAAAAAAGACTCCGTTGGCTTCCCTTTTTCACTGCCCTTTTGGCCTTTCAAGGACCGTTTGCCACGGAATTTATATGCTCTGTTGAAATCGAGAAAGCCTTGAAGAATATCTTATCCCCCCAGTCCAACACTGCATCTGTCGTTCTTTCGTCCTCCGCGTCTGCGTCTGCGTCTGTCTTCAGCTTCTACATTGACTGCTACGATCTGTAACGACACCACCCACGACCTCTCTTTCACGACTACCAACTCTGCTGCAAATTTGCCCATTGTCCAAAAGGTACAAGAAACACCCCCTCCAGTGTCGTCTTCGCCCAACCCGTCCACCTTCACTCCAAGCCTTGAGCCACCTGTCTAGCCTGGTGGCCGTTCAACCTTGCTTGGCGCATTGGGGACACACGCCACTGGCACAAAGCGTTTTTTTTTTGAGTCGAATCACCCAAGCACCACCATCACTGGCACCTCTTGCTCAACCGCCTCGTCCTGTGTCCTGTACTAACGCCACTCTTGAATCTACAGCACCTACAGCACACCATCGTTTTCCAGCACATTGTACTGCTACCTCCCCATTGTCTTCTGCTGTAAGTTGCCCTACCCCCCATATACCTGCAGGCACAATATCTTCATTCTTTTTTCTGCATGCATTCCCCTCACACCATCATGCGCTGCAAAAGGGGGCTTCCACAACCCCAGTCGTTTATTTCCTTGCAAGATCTGCCTAAGGATTTGCGTCTTTTGCCTGGCTGGCTGGCTGTGTGTATTTACTAGTGTGTATCTCAACCTGCCAGCCAGATGGGCAGAGTCACTTTTACTTTTGCCTGTGCGCGATGCAAACCTCTCTCCCATTGTCCAAGGCGACTTTGAAACTGCAAAGCATACCCTCCCCCATCACAAACGTTTCATCGTTAATCCCCTCTCCTCCTATTACCTGCCTTAACTGCAACTGCGATTTTCTTCTCTGCGATCGTCGCTGCTTTTTCTGCTCCTCTTTTCACCTCTCCACGCCTGCGCTGCTGCTTTAACGCATGTCGTGAACTTTGAGTCAAGTTGCTGGGAGTGCTTTGCCTGTTGACTGACTGACACAGTTTGCATTGACCTGTAGTGCCGACGCCTGAAAGGGAACCCATAACGACGATTAATATTACCACCCGGCGCTTGTCTGCGGAAAAGCGAGAAGAGAGAATCCGACCCAAGAGTTTGTATATCTCCTTATTGGGCGCTGCGATATCTTTTTCTTCTGCGTCTCGTTCTTGTTCTCTTTTTGACATATCTTCTTCACTTTCCTTTTTTTTTTTTTTTTCTTCAATTTTTTTTCAATTTTTTTTTTTCAAAACTCCTCCACACCACACAACATGACGACTCTTCCACGACCGGCGCGGCCTACCCTGGGCCCTCCTACTGGAGGCCTTCCAGCAATCCCCATGCCGAAAACGCGCAAAAGCACCATTGGGCTGTCCTCTGCAGCCGCCGCAGCAGCATCAGGCCCTACCACACCTCGCAGTGGTCTGCGTGCCCCTTCCAGCTCGATGCAGTCTCCTACCCGATCAAACATGAGTGTAAATGCTGCTGCGAAAACCCTCAGAAAAACCGTCAGCATAAATTCTTTTCCTCAGCCACCCCGTGGCGACAACCGTTCCAACAGCCTCCCCCCCAGCCCTCTTTTTGCCAGCGAGCTCAGCAAGAGAAACTCGACCCGCAAATCCAAGACCTCCATGGGTTCCCCATTCAGCAGCTCCCTCGGCCTCTCAAGCAGTGCTAGCGAAGGAAAGTTTGTTCCTACCACAGGAATCAGGACATCGGACGGATTTATCAGCGTTTCTTCTCCTCCCCATAGCCGCACCTCGTCAGCCCAAGATTCATACTCAACCTCTGCGACAACCTACGACGATCCTACCGACATTTCGCACAACACACAGGACACCATGGCTTCCGCTCCGACGGGCGGCAAAAAGTCGGATGGCAAGGGAAATGTCATTGTCAGTGTTCGTGTGCGTCCAACCGGCAACGGCTCCGACAAGAGCGACGGCGAATGGTCCGTCGACGGCCGCAGTTCCACTATTTCCTACAACGGAAAGGAGGCGGGTGACTACACATACGGTATGTTTGCAAACAAAATTTGCCTCCCGCCGTAATACCTAGCCCCTGGGCTTCGCATGCTAACAAAACTAGACAACGTCTTTAGCACACACGACAACAACTCCCGAGTCTACGATCACTGCGCGAAAAGACTCGTCCGTCGAGTCATGGAAGGATACCACGGTACTGTCTTTGCCTACGGCATGACGGGAACCGGCAAAACCTTTTCCATGCAGGGTACAGCTTCGTCTCCGGGTGTTATCCCTCTAGCAATCACCGACATTTTCTCATATATCCGCGAAACGCCCTCGCGCGAATTTCTTCTCCGCGTCAGCTACCTGGAAATCTACAACGAGAGAATACAAGATCTTCTCAGCATGCCTACTGCGTCAGGACCCGGCGGTGTAGGACAACAAGAGGAAATCAAGCTACGCGAAGACGCCAAGAGAGGAGTCTACGCCACACCTCTGAAAGAAGAGATCGTTCAAAGCCCTACCCAGCTGTTGCGAGTGATTGCCCGGGGTGATCAAGCCAGACGAACAGCCAGCACACAGTTCAACTCTCGCAGTTCACGAAGTCATGCCGTGGTGCAGATTGTGGTGGAGAGCAGAGAACGCGTTCCTGGTGTGGAGGCCGGAAGTAAGAGATCTGGTATTCTACCCGGTGGTGTCAGAGTCTCGACCCTGAGTCTGATTGATTTGGCCGGTTCCGAAAAGGCCGCTGAGTCCAAAGAGCGTCGCCAGGAAGGTTCACACATCAACAAGTCTTTGTTGACTCTTGGTAATGTCATCTCGAGGCTATCGGAGCAAAAGGAGGGCAAAGGCGGCGACAAGGAGGGAAAGCACTTGCCCTACCGTGACTCCAAACTCACCCGTCTTCTACAAGGTGCGCTGTCTGGTAACTCGCTAGTCAGTATATTATGTACGATACAGACGGGAGTTGCCAACGCAACGGCACACGCAACACACATTACCGAGACCCTCAATACGCTCAAGTTTGCTTCTCGGGCGCGGAACAGCATTGTCAGTCACGCCAAGAGAGCCGAAGAGGCCCTTGGTGCTGGCGGCGAAGGCGGTGCCCGGGTGCTTTTGGAACGATACCGCATGGAGATCCAGGAGCTTCGTTCTCAGCTCGAGACTCGGCAGAAGAATGGCGGCAAGAGAGGTTCAAACTCGGAAAAATCGGAGTCTGATTTGCAAAGAGATGCCGAGGAAGAACGGCTGCGAGAAATGCAAGCTGAGAGCAGACACGAGGAGCAAATACTGGAGATGCAACTCGCCCGCACTGCGCTCAAGGAACGTATCGATCATCTCAACAAGTTGATTCTTAGCTCCAAGTCGATTGGTGTTAATACCAGCGGGTCCTACAGCTCACTGGGCATGCGATTTTCCACCATGTCACAAGTATCTATTCGGTCTTCCATTGCACCTTCTATTGCCGGTCGTTCCATGAATGACCGAACGTCCTCAATGACCTCGACTTCTACTATTGGCCGTCGGTCAAGTGCTGGAAACAACAGACTCTCTGGTGGCGATGCCCCCCCGACCACGACCGAGGACGATGAAAGCTTTGGCGAGTTTGGCGATGGGAACGCTTCAGTGGCTGCTCAGAACAGAGCCCTGCAGGCTGATCTTGTCGACAAGAACCGTTATATCGCTACTCTTGAGAAACGCTTGATCCAAGCACGGAGGGCTTCCTCATCTCGGACGTCTGTCGGGCTGTCAACTCCTAACAAGGGCATCATGGTTGGTGAAGATCACAGCGTGGCGGCAATCCTGAAAGAGAAGGACAATGAGATTGCCGAACTGCGCGCCCGCCTCGACGACAAGGATCGCATGCTCAGCGCGCTTCGCAGTGCCACTCGTTCTCGCGAGGCTGCTGAGATGAGCTTTGAGTCTCGTTCGCCACAGTCGGAACGCATGTCTGGCTCGTCCAACTTCTTCTCAACACAGGCCCCGTCACCGGCCCCGACCATGATGATTGCTGCTCCGAAGCGACCCAACAAGACGACCGATGATATGCGAATCCTCGACGAAATGATTTCCGACCGAATCGACAGTGGCCACATTGTACGCAATGCTCGGGGCAGCGTCCGGGTCAATGAGCGTTCTATCCGGAGTACTCGAAGCCAGAGCAGCCGCGAACGGCACAGCCCGCTTCCCCCGTCACAGGAGCCTTCGCCCACGCGGGTCATGGCTTCTGAGACGCTTGGCGAACTGCCCGAGTTGACGAAGCCTGTTGCCATTGAGATATAAAACACATACCCCCATCCCCATATCCTTGGCCGGGCTGAACGGGCACTAGACTGATGTCCGCCGTCTTCTGCCTTGTTTCTTGTTTTGGCGCCGCCCGCCCCCAGCGTGTTCACATCTTCTTTCTGTTGTATATTCTTATCTTGGGCCGTATCTTTCCTAGATGTGCGCCGTTCTTGTTGCTACACGCATTCTTTTGGTTTCTTTTCTTGTCTTCATGAGCCCCGCCTTGACATTGACACGCGCTCACTTACGATGTTTTTTTCTTCGACTGCTATCCATGAGGATATAATCTAATATGCTACGAATCGGTGGTGGGCATTCGTCCATCGCCATGCCTCCATGGTCACTTTGCCGGTGTCCACTGCAAGCAGGAGATGGCCACGCCACGCACACAAACCTTGTACTTTTTTTCTGTCACTCCTTATCCAGGACGATTTCTTTTTTTTCTCTTCTTTGCCAAGTCACTGGCCGTCCTGATTCTACATTTTCTTGAGTCTCTTTGTTTTTTTTTTCTTTCTGGCTTCTCTCTTGGTCTTGTTTGCTGTACTTTTCTTATATTTTTATGCCTCGTTATCCGACTTCTCTCCGCCGGAGACTCTGAACTGGGACCCGGGGCGTCCCTAACACTCTTTTTTCTCTTTTTCTTTTTCACATACCATTTCCTTGCGTCTCTTTCTTCTTTCTTTCTTTCCGGTATTCCGAGGATGTGTTTGTTTTCTTGTCTTCGTTTTTGTTTGATGTGTCTTATACCCGACATGGTCTTGCTGTTTTGTTTTTTTTTTTCGGTTTTTTTTTTGGGGGGGGGGGGAGGCGTTTGTCCGTCTAACTAGCGAGTTTCTCTATCTCACACTCTACACTCTCTCTATCTTTATTGATACTCTGAAAGAACTTGTCTTTTACTGCACGGCTTCTTTGCTATTCGTGTTGGTGAATCTTGATGTGGGTGACGGTGATTGGTCACGTACTGCGAGAGAGCACAAGCCTGGTGACGGGCGAGGTAGGCATCGCGAAGATGGAGGGCCACATGGTGTTTGGAGGCTGGTGATATTGTCAGGCCGTCTATGGGGCGCGTATGACAAAAAGGGAAAACGCACAAGAGGTTGTTGTTCGGGTAGGGGAGTATAGTTGGACATTCATTCATTCATTCAAGCTCAAAAAGAAAGAAGAAAAAAAGAACATCGCGAAAAAAGAAATAGAAACCGCTGTGGTTGACATGCTCCGATACGGGGAATCGAACCCCGGCCTTCTCGGTGAGAGCGAGATATCCTAACCCCTAGACTATATCGGATGTGAACTTGTTAGTTGAAGATGGTAGTGGGCAGCAGAGGCTATAAATCTATGGGCCGGCTGCGTTTTGGCGCCGGTGTTGGTAGTGGTGTTTTTCGCTGCGTGAAAACTTTGCTTCGGGGGCTGCGCGGGCTTCACGGGGCTTCACGGGGCTTCACGGGGCTTCATTGGTGGATCAACTTGGCGGCGTTGGAGTGGGCGCGCAGGGAGGCTGGCTGATGTGCTGGATGTGATGTGGTGGTGTGTTTGGGAGAGGTCAGAGGATAGCTTCAAGTTACATTTGTAGCTACAGTTACAGTTACATTTGCGGTTTGCAGCGTGAGATACAGTTGCAATGGTACGAATAGAGACATGGAGACATAGAGACACAGAGGCAGGTAGAGGTGAGGTGAGGGTATGTACTGTACAGGCACGGGTAGAGATACAGGTACAGGTACAAGGATGTGAGGGAACAACCAAGCTGTGCGTACTGTACATTGTACATCCACACTTTGCGAGTTGTGTGTGCTGTAAGAAGTTCAAGTACAATGTTGATGAGTGTATGTGTCTGTGTATGTCTCCGAAAGAAAAACGGTGTGAGCTGTGGCAAAAGGAGAAACAAGACAACAGCCGCTTCGACTTTCAGGAGAGGAGAGGAGGGTGGGCAGCTACACGTCCTCCTCCTGCTGTTGGTCCTATGTGTGTACCTATGTACCTGTATGTGTATCCCGTCTTTTGGTCTGTGGGGAACGCAACTATGGAAAAAAGCAAGCAAGTTGGAAAAGACAGAGCCTAAAGAAAACAAAGTCCCGAGGGAGGGAGCTTTCTTCCTGGTCAAATATCTGCAGACAACTTTGTGACGATCACAACTTTGCTTCGCCCCTTCTTGTTAGTTGGATTCTTATGCACCCCATCGTAGCTCCTTCTCCCCCGTTTGCCCCGTGTGTGTGCTTGTGTGTCTGTCCCCCCTCTCAATACCCTCGGCTTCCATCTGCGTTTGGGTATGCTTTCTTGGGGCTCGCTGGGAGGTAAGATCAGATGGAAAAAGATGTGCTGCATTTGAAGGCCCTCCATCACGGGATGGATATGTGCATGTTGCGGTAAATAAGACCCTGGCGTGTTTTGTTTCATGTTTAGCAGGCAGGACGTGAAGATCAGAACATGGGAACTTATGGGGAAGAGGCAGAGGCAGAGGCAGACGGGAAGTTGTATTGTCTCCCCCCTCGACGAGGAGACTGGCCAAGTCAGCTTGTGCTTGCTCTCTCCCTCGGAACAAAACATGGCGGTTTGAGCCTGCCACCTTTTTTGGCAAGTCATGTGTACTGCTGTGCTGTGCTGCGTATTACGTATACCTGCATGCCATATGTGTGCGCATTCCTGGAAGTTCGTCAAGAAGCACAGGTATGGAATGCCCCTAGATCAGAGACTTGTTCCTGCTCGGCCAAATCTACATCATAATAATAGCTAATTAGTTGGCAAAAGAAAGCTAGCCGGTAATTAGTCAGTCTACAACTCGGTGACAATGGAATGAATGTATAACCTTGGATCCTCTCTCCCCTCCAAAGACAAAGACCCATTCAGGCCGGCTTTCCAGCCGGCTTGCCAGCCAGCTTGTATTGGCCAGCTTTCTTGACTTCGAGGTTGCCTGGATCAAGGATCTTCGCATTGATTACCTGTGAAACACGCTAGCAGGGGCGATTCTGGTTATTGAGGGGTGGGGAGGGTAAACGAGACAAGAGTACTTGTGATCAAAGTACCCCTGCCCATATTGAGCTTTTTTGTCTTTTCAGAGGTACTACAAGCGTTGGAGAAGTTTGTTTGCGCTGTGAAGATCGTTGGTTGTTCCGATGCTGATTCAGCGTCTGAGCTTGCCCAGCGTGACTGTGGCTCATGGAAATTGTGACTTGTGTACCAGCAACAGCGGCACGAGGCTTCTCTTATTAATGCCTTTATGTCTCTGTGAGGACTTGTTGCTGCAGCCTGTCTCAGAGTTTCAGCGTCTCAGAGTCTGATACCTCACAGACGTACATACAGTCTCGGTGTCCTAGCAAACATGAGCAACAGTCTCGCCTCGTCTCGGCGGGGAACTTGACATGTTTGCTGTTAAGTAGACAAAGTAGAGACCTGCCGTCAGTTTTGTCTTCTCCGTCGGTAGGAAGCATGATGAGCAAGATGGACTTGTGGTGTTTGCTATTATTGTTTGGGGAGGGTGTAAGTGGTTGTTCGGTGTGGCTGAATATGTGGCTGAATCTCTGGCTGTGGCTGAGGCCGGTAACTTACTCCCTACTGACAAATACCTGACGTGAAACAAAAAAACCTGCAAGTACATATTTCTAGTTTGCCTGTCCCAATGTAGCCAATCAGCTTATCAAGCAGCAAAGTGACAACGTCAGAGCAAGGCGCGGCCACTCGTCATAGTCAGTCGATGGTGAGACATTTAGCAGAGGCTCTTGCTGGACGTTTGGATTCCTGTATTCTCACCATCTTAGGGTCTACAATAAATATATAAGTCATGTGACCACGGATCTGCCGTTTGCCCATGCTTTAGGGCTGACAATAACAGGAGCTTGGGCCTAGGGTTGGGCTCGGCTCGATTAGGGTCGAGCACTCGACTTACAGCGTCCCTCGACTTACATGATATGCTGGCTTGGACCTCCAGACCGTCAACGAGCCCGGACCTCGAGGGAGAAAAAGGTTCATCTTTCGTTCCTCTTTTTTGTGAGATTTCATCTAGTCTTCCCTGCTTGATCCCGTCCGTGGGCCGCCTGTCTCGATCGTGTCCTATTTTGTGGTGTCTTGTTCCTCAAATTCAAACACTGCCGAACGGGTTGACCGTGTTCCTCATGACGGGGCAGGCAGGAAGTGTACTGTATATAGCATACGGTGGGCGGTCGGACCCCGTAAAGCGACCTCGTTTGGTGTTTTTTCCCTTTCCCTTCCCCCACAACCGACATTTAGGCCCTTTGTGTTTTGCGCTGCCGAGAAGCTGGTGTGTTTCATGTTGAGATGAGAATTCTTTTTAGCCTTTGAGCAGTGAGGAGCTTGGTGTGTAGATGCTGCACTCTGCATGGAGGACAAGAGGCGAAGCAAGAGGCAGATGTAGGGACTGTTGATAAGTATGTGTTTTCGCTTGTGGGAAAAAGAATTCGCTACGGAACATGGAAGCCCGCTAGCCAGCATGGCAAGCTGCTCGCCAGTTGGGAAAACACGTATATTGGGATTCTGTGCCTGGCTCCTGTTGTCTCTGTGGCTATTTTCTGCTTCATGTTGGGCGTCGTTTCCCCTCAGGCACACCTGTTGCTTGCGGGGACTTGAAGATTGCAGCAGACTAACATATGTCTTTGGTTTTCTTCACTGGGTCTCAGTCTGATATTGAGGTGACTGCAAATTTCGGCACTTTTTGACTTTGATTCTTCGTCTCGAGGCGTGCTGCCACTCGACAACCTCACAGTCAACATCTACAGCCAGAATGCAGCTGTGCTGGCAAGCCTCCGTTCCCGGTTTCCGATTTAATTAGGAGTGCTTGATCCTGAGGCAAGATCCTTGTCAAGTTTCCCCCCCATGGAAGGCAAAATAGATTTGATACTAAAAAAAGGGACGCTTTTGCACTGCTTTTTTGGTGTTCGTTTTTGAAACACTAAAGACGTCACCGGCCGGCCGTTTTTGCATGGGAGCAGTTTGAAGGCTTCCTGTTGACTTGTCCTCCGGCGGCCAGCCTGCCATTGTTGCACGCCTCTTTTTTGTTTGCTCGCGTCGTCGGGGCCTCTGTGAGGTTGAGATTAAAATAAATACATCGCCAGTGTCACTTCTTGTAGGGCTGGCGAGGACCAAACAAGTGGAAGCTAGAGGTGTCAATCAAACCATGGACACTTGTGTGTGTGTGTATGTATGTAATGTAAATACGTCAATATATATATACATGTAAGTCGAGTCTGGACGAATGTAGCAGTTGCCAGCCCGCAGTCGACAGAATAAGAAACTACCAAAGCTTGCTCGCCTGTCGTCCAGTCGAAATAAGACCCCGTCTCGATTTCCTTCCTCCTTTCTCTTTCCCAGCGTGGGAGTTGCCCCCCATCCCCATAGAGAGGAGGCCAGAGCCAAAACAAGCAGAGTAAGAACTTGGAAAAAAAGGTCCCCGCCAGAGGAACAAGAGGAAGGGGCCCAAACAGCATATCGTGCGGCTTCCAATTCTTCTTTTCTTGCCTGGAGTCCCTTCTCTTTTGGTTCTGGAGTTCCTTCTTCTTTTTCTTCTTTCTGTGTTGCTTCAACTCTGCCATTTTCCTTCGTCTTCCATTGCCCGTTTGCTCTTTCCTTTCTTTTCTTTTCTGACTCATCCATTCATTCATTCAGAGTCTTTCTATTCCCCATCGCGTTGATCATCGCCGATTTTCTTTCCTTCTTTTTATTCTTTTATTCGCATATTTGCGTGCCGGCATTTTTCTCTTCCTCGCCCCGAGCCAAACACACCAATTTTCTGCGATCTGCAGCAAGGCTAAGAAATACCTGCTCTCCTTATTATATCTATTTTTTCTCTGCTTCTTCAGCCTCCCGCGATCGCCATTCCGACGACACCTTCAATCACTGGCTCCAGAATCAACACCGCATCGCATCACACCGCATCCGCTGCTGAGCTTGTCCTGCTTGGTGCCGTATTCCTGTCTCTTCTTCCTACCGGTTTTCTGCCTGCGCGAAGGGGTTCCTTGGCGTGTGTGCGTGGTCCTTGGGTTCTTTTGCTTGCTCATTCTGGTGACCAGCTAATTCTCCACCCAGGACTGTATAACTTGATTTGACCCAGGAGCAGCTCCCGATCCGCTCTTGCTGTGCTACTCTTCATTCTTCTCTCGCTCTTTGTACCCTGTCTCGCAGTGCTACAGAGTGATCTTCGCTCCTGTTGCTGTTCCTCCTGTTCCTCCTGCATTTCCACCTCCCATCCGCCTCATCCCTTTCTCTTCCTCTGCCGGTGCTCCCCACTGTGCTGCACTGGACTGTCACTGTGCCTGCGCCTGTGCCTGTGCCTGTACCGCACCCACTTGACTGCGTTGTCTCGCTCGTCCTTCGCTCTCTACTGTGCCTGTGCCGTATTGCGCTGACCAGCTTCATATCGCACCCGTATTGGACCGTGGCTTGCCAAGCGGCTTCTTCCCCCCCCCCCCAATATCTCCGTTTGCCTCCCGTTTGTTTTTCTTCTTGTCTGCTCTCCATCCATCCTTGCTCCGTTGTCAGGTTGTGTTTGATTCAAGTTGTTTGTCACAGACTGAGCACCGTTTACATTTTGGTCAGCTCCCGACTGTTGCAACACCCAAACTGAATCTTACTCTGCTTCTACTGGCTCGCCATTTCTGTCACGTTACCGACTAGCAGCCCCTCATAAAGAATCGAATTCCTCACGTCTTTTCCCGGGTATTTGGCGTGCCTCGATGCTACAGTTGCTTGACATATTCCCGTTACTTCATCGTCACTCGAACATTTCTGTTTCTGTTGCTGCTTCGGCTTCGGCTTCTTCTCGCTAGTCTCTTGTCTCTTTCCTCATTTCAACAAGATCCGCCCCGACTACAACTGAAGACGTCCACTGCTACTCTGCATACTGTACTATACATATGACGTTGATATCACATCAACAACAACCCACCACAACCCGCTGGAGCCCAAAGTCTTGATTGAGCTTGAAGCACCTCAAACAAGAAGAAAAACAAGGTATCATCAACCAGAGCCCTCATTATTTCTTGCACATCTTTCCTCTCTGTCCCTAGATCTGCAAATCCTTTCTCAACTCCCTTTTTGATCTGTCCTGGCTGTGGCTTGCCTGCTCTCTTTTTTCTTTTCTTTTTTTCTTCCCAGCTTTCAGCCTGCCACTACCCCCCTCTCACGCCCTTAGTACTCGGACAGTGAGCTGCCCGTTCTCCTTCGCCCAATTTCACACACCCCTACATTCCACTCCCTCCTTGTCCCGCCAACAAACAACGAACTCATCAAAATGCCAGTCCATCTCGATATCCCGGCTACTTCGCACCCCAAGATAATGGTGTCGCCTCCAAAAATCAACCTCCGAAGAGCCGCTGCATATAAAGAAAGAGGACCCTTGTCTGCCACTTCCTCTCGTTTCAACTTCAACCATCTTTTATTTTCTCCTCCACCATCACCCGGACTTCCTGCTTTAGTTCCTCGTCCTCGCAAAGTCTCCAGAACCCCTCGTCCCAGCCAAATCGTCAGAATGTTAGGCTGGATATGCTGCGGCATGACCATGTGCTACCTGACCATCTTGATGATGGCGGACCGGTCAGACTCTTTCCCCGTCCTCGTCATGCCGTCATGGGTGCGTCAAGAGTTTGAGATGGTGGGCTTAGACGATGTTCCCGACTTCTCTACTCCCATGGTGGTCACCGACCAGCACGGCCGCACCCGCTGGACCGTGTCCATCCCGCCCACTGCCGACTTTCCCTTATCTTACGGCGAGTACAAGTCCATGGCAGAGACCTGTCGCGAGGTTGCTACCCGTGCCCGTGATCTCCACTCTACCGACGAAGCCATCAGCGCCATGGTTCAGCACCAAAGCCTTCTGGACTTTGCCAAGAAGGACTCATACTTCATTGATGTCCAAGACGCTGAAAGCACCGGCCTGCTTCCTGCCCCGGAAACCCGCGATCAAAAAATCAGCAGTGAGTCCAAGGGCAGTCTGGTTGGTGTTGCAGATGATGCCACTACTGCCGACCTGCCAGTCTGTGAGCGTTCCATGACTGTGACTCTCGAGTCAACAGACGCCGGCCTCGGCCAATCCCTCATGATGCTGTGGACCTTTTATGGTCTTGCCCAGAAGCAAGGACGCAGCTTCTTCATCGACGACTCTCGCTGGGCCTATGGCAAATACACCGAAATGTTCGATGCCCCGCCTGCGACTAACTGCCGCCCGCCGCCTCGCCATCACATGCTTCCTTGCCCTCTACAAGCTCGCCATCTCGTCATCTCCCCTGCCACTGCCCACGAGAACTTGATGGGCATGCTTTCAGTCAGCTCGCTCTCTTTCAAGTCTAAAGACGGCAGCAAAGTGCTATACTCACTCGCACGGGCCGGCCATGATGCCCTGTTCAAGCCCATTGCCCAGGACCGATCATACATTGCCTCCCGCGCCGAGACTCTCCGCCGCGATGCCAAAGAACACAACGGTGCTCATGCGCCCGTCGTTGCCATGCACATCCGTCATGGTGACCGCCATCCGCTCGAATTCCAGTACCATGAGTCCTACATCCCGCTGAACGCCTTCAGCGACCGCGCTTACGACTTGGCCGACAAGCACCACAACGCCACGCATAATGCCAAAGCTGAGGGAGCTGTAGCCTCTACGCCAGCACCCGCGCCGCTGATGGTCGTTGCTACTGACGACCCTGTGGTTTTTGACAACGAAGAATTCAAGAATGCCATGCGCGCCCAGGATCACATTCGCCTTGCTAGCAAAACTGCCCCCCAACAAGTTAGCCAGAACCGCATGGCCCTCCACCGCTTTGTTGATGAGACCATTGGCTGGGAAGGTGGCTTCTATGCTCCCATGTTCTGGAGTCTGGGCCAACCACCCAGCGCTACTGGCAAGGTCAGCAATCTGGTTAACAGAGATCCTACCACCCTCAGCCCGTCACCCGAAACCCTGCGTCTGCGGAACTACCTTGGCCGCGCTTACCTGATGGACCTGTCTGTCTTGGTTCAGTCTGGCGACTATGTCATGTGCACTGTCAGTGCCATGGGTTGCCGCATGCTGGCGGTGATGATGGGGTGGGAAAGAGCTTTCGAGCGGGAACGCTGGATCAACCTTGACGGCGACTTCACCTGGTCGGGTCTCAACCGCGACCTGGACCTGTGAGAGGTGGCTCGGTGTCTGCTATTACACCATTATCTTGCTTGCAGCTTGCAGCTCGCAGCTCATGACTCGTTTATTTTGTTTTGTGTTTGAGTCTACAAACTCTTCATCATTTGCTTTCAGCGTTCGAATCTTTTGCTTTTCTGATTGTTTCTAATCACCCGTCATCTACTCCGAGGAACGGCCCTCGCGTTTTACTTTTTTACTTTTTCCTTTGCTTCAACATTTTCGGCATTTTCATCAGCCAACGCCGTTGGCTTTATTTCCTTTCGTTCCTGTTTTTATTACACGCTTATCTAGACCACGGATGTCCTGCATTATAACAGGACATTCGCTGATGACCGCTTCTTGGCTCATACGGCCTTGATTCACGCTCGTTTTGTTTCTCTTTTCTCTTTTCTCTTTTTTTCCCTCTCTATTGCATAAAATGGTTGCTTTCTCTGTTGAAAGACTGGCTGTTCCAGTCCTGGGGTTCTCGTTTTGTTTTCTTCGTTCATTCGCATCACGGCCGGACACTTATACCACACACTCGTTATCCATGTTATTTGATTTATTTTCTTGTTCACGGCTTTTCTATTTAATCACCACAAAGTTGCAAGCCCTTGATCTAAACCCATCTCGGCCGTACTGCCATGTCTAATAAGAACCACAATAAACTTCTTTCTCTCTCACGTCTGTTCCATCGTCATATCTTGAAACGTCGTTGTTCTGTACGTTAACTCTGTGTGGTAACAGCACGTATCTCGAGCTGCGCCGTGCCCTATACATCCTGTCGATATACACTTAAGGTTAACAAGACCCAAGAATACAAGAATACAGCCGTTGGCCCAAGCTTTAGGCTCGCTTGGAAGCCGACGACGAAAAGAGAAACAGAAACAAAAAAACAAACGAGACAAAGAAAGCTGAAGCATCTAAATTTGGCCCTCGGCTCGGTGTCTTTCTTCTCTTTCGCTTTCTTTTTTACTATCTTGATTTCCTCTTTCTTTTTTTTTTTTAGCGAGGCGTTGTTCGTTGGAACGTCGTACAAGATGAGAGAGTCACGTGACACAGACGTACGGGATAACTTTCTCGAGTTTTGCATTTGTGATGTATGTGGTTGGTATCAGGCAAGAAGACATCTTAGGATATATAAAATGGGAGAAGCAGAAAGCTTCCTACAGGCTACCAAATGAACGACAGGTTACAGAGTAGAGCACACGTGAAGTGAAGTCCAACAGCTTTATTTATATCCGGAATCGAAGAGAAGAAGATTGTGTGTGTTTTTTTACGTACGAGGACATGACTTGAAGAGTTCAAGAACAGCGAAAAAGAACAAAGAACAAGACAGAAAAGAAAAAGAAGAAAAAGAAGAAAGAAAAGAAAGAAAACCCGACCGAGAATTGACAAGAAACGGAAGAGGCAGCATAGCATAGACGCAACGAAAGAAAAAAAAAGCAACAAGACAAAGGAAACGAAAGAAATAAAAGAAAGGACGCAAGACGAGGAAAAGAAAAGAGGAAAAAAAGAACACAAGTCTTTTTTGCTTTGAGCAGAAATCAGTGCGAGGAAGGCGATCTAGCTGAGCTGTTTGTATATGTGAATAATAAAAAAGAGAAAAAAAAAAGAAAAAGAAAAGTCGGACCAAGTTAGCTTAGCAGAAGCCAGTGGCGTTCTGCTAGACGTATGGTGCCAAGGGGAATGCATCATAGAACCCGTGTTCTTCGTTAAAATAAGGTGGAGGTTGGTTGGTTGGTTTGTGAGCGGGCTTGGGAAGCCCGGTAAAGCTGATGGCACTGGATCAAGCTTGAGAAGCAAAGCAGAGCAAAAAGAAACAGAATAAAAGAAAAGCGTGACAAGACAAACAAAGAAGAAAGAAAAAAAAACCCAACGAATAGGGCAAACTGGCCTTTGTCAGTGTTCTGAATGACGGGCATCAAATACCAGAACTCTTCGGGTGACTGGCGGGGCAGTAATCAAGGAGATTGCATGACGAAGTTAGATATCAAAAGCGAAAAAGAAACGTAACAGAGATTTGCAAGAAGGGGAAAACGCCAGTGACAAAGAGAGGAACATATAAGCAGAGAAATGACCAGGCTACATGGGCGTAATAGGCCCCGATGTGGCTGGCGCACTGACACGGTTGCGCGGGCGAAGATTGATCACCATCTCCAGCTCTCGCAGCATTCCCTTGCTTGCGTCTGTTCGTTCGCGTATGCTTTCGCGTCGTTCTCTTTCCTCCTTCATCTTGGCGATGCGCTCTTCGCGAGTGAACATGCTGCGCGGGCGAGATGGCGGCATTGCCACGGCCTCAAAGACCTGTTCCAGGTCTGCCGACGAGAGAGGAGCTGGGCTTTCACCGGTTAAGGCACGAAGAGCGTCAAGACGACCGCCGCCGCCGGTGGTCGATGAATCGTCGTACGCAGTAGGGCCACTGAGAGAGCTCGTAGGTGAGAGCAGCATCAGTCCGCTGACCGAAGACAGGCGCTTCTCATTGCGGTCGATGCAGTGGGCTAGGGCTGCTTTTCCTTCCTCCCAAGTCGTGATCAGCTCTTTCAAATCGTTGCCAATCGAATCATACTGGGACATCAGATGCGGGCCAAGCTCTGAAATGTCGCTCGATTCGTTAAGTGAGTGGTCGGACTCCTCCCGAAGCAGGGCAAGCTTGGCTTGAAGACCGCGAATACCTGTTGATAGGGAGTTAAGCTTCCGTAGTTGTGAGCGCCAACGCTCACGCCCAGGTGTCGATGGAATCTTGGGAGTGGCAGGCATAGGTAGAACTGGGGCGAGTCAGTATTTGGTTGAACGGTGGATACTTGGATCGGAGGACTTTACTCACATTCATCATCACTGAGAATGTTACTCAGGCGGTCAAAAGTATTGCGAGTCGTCTCGTTCAGGGTACGCAGAGCCTCCACTACAGTTGTCCATCGGAGGAGGTCGTCGGTCTCGCTCTTGACGTCGAGAGCCAGTAGGGAACACAAGAACATCTTGCGAATAGTCTGGAAGCGCGCAGCGAGAATCTTTAGTCCTCTTAAAGATTCACCATCTTCCACTTCAATGCTTGAGAAGCCCTGAAGCGCATCAGACATGTCAAGATCACTGACATCATAGATGTCGTAATACTTTTCCAAGTCGAGCTGTTCACAGAATCCCTTGACAACCACAGACGTCTGAATGTACTCGTCCATGACTGTCATGAAAGAGGTCTTCATTGCCTTGCGAAGGCGGTTGCACTTGCGTGTCTGAGATTTATCTTCAATGCGGCTGATGGGAGGTAAAGGCGTGCTCCTGTTACGTGATTTATTAGCAATTCAAGTTGCAGTAAAATGCGGAGTCACGATATCACATACAGACGATAGCCTCTGGACACCAGCTCCACCTCTTGGATGAGCGCTATGGCTGCACCACTTGCGCTGTCAAAACTCTGCGCATGAGTAACAAAGTTGGAAACTTCAGTGAGAGCTTGATCTCGTCGTAGTCTTAGATACTGTTGCTTAAAGTATACTGGCGAGACCAACATCACTGCTGTAATGACGAGCACAATAAGAAATATGCGCCGTTTTGAAAGGGCCCCTACACCGCCTGAAGCAAGCCATGGTATTATGAAGGCTATCGCAATGGCGCCGACGACAGGCAGTATAGAGGTCTTCACCAGCGCGTCGTCATAAGAGGATGAACTGTTGGAGCCGGAGGCGTTTGCAGACGACGATTTCGGAACGTATGGAATGCTCTGGCCAAGTATCGAATGACCGCTGAGTAGTTGTGAGGCGACAATTGTGTAGCGGAATTTTTCGAGAAAGTTTGCGTTGTCAACGCGATTGATGTGCGCGCTCACAGCCTCCTGAAGATGGTGTTAGTCATGATAAAGAGTTAGACTTTGATGTGTATGAATGGTAATGTGCCTACAGAATATGTAGCTTTGAAGCGACTAAGCGATGAACGTTTGCTATTGGGGATCTCAAGCGAAAGTTGCTGACCGGTGTTCTTGCGGCGGAATTGCGGGCGTACTTGGGGTCTTCCCGTGGGTGCGAATCGAGGGCTCGAGTGTGTTGAAGATGGCGACGCAGGCTCGTTAGGAAGATCACTGGCCTTGAGGTCTTCGTCGTGACTACTCTGAGAATGTCTGTCGGAATCTGGAGAAGCCCATTCGAAGTTGTCGGCCTCGCCTTCGTCTATTCGAGAATCAGTATATGGAACGCTCTGAAGCATTCTCCTCATTTCTCGCGCCTCTCCACAAAACAAGCCAAAAGAGGTTCAAATCGCATACCTCGCAGATAGTTCGCGAGCGGGGTCTCTTCGTAGACTACGCTCTCCATGATTGCGGTTTTTTGGAAGTGGAGTTTCCGGCTACGATTCCATTGACTTGGAAGATATGAAGACGGCAGAGTACTGGCGACTGGCGTTTTTCGTGACTGTACGAGATGGCGCTGGAAAGTCAAGACCACAAATGATTTGTCGGTCAGGATTGCGCGAAGCCGTTGGCGCCCTTTCTTGGGATTTGACGTTGCGTGGGTAGGGTAATGGCTGTTCGTCGAATTGGAACTCGTGGAAGTACGTTTCGGGACGATCAAACAAGGCGTCGAGGCCTGATTGGGACTGTCGTGTGATTTTATCGCGAACAACGTTGTATGTGTTCAGTCGCTAGAAGACGGAGTGGAGTGGCTGTGGAAAGCGCAACAGTACAGCAACAAGAGCTGCTGGACCGAGACTGAAGTTTGACGCTGAACCCAACGCCGAAAAGCCAGCACAGGGGAACTTGAGAAAGACAAAAAAAGGACAAGGCACAAAAAAGGACCTGAGAGGGATTGAACAGATTCTCGGGCTTGCCAAAAGGAATATTCCCCGAGACTCACTGTGTAGAGTAGAGCAAAGGCGTTGTCCGACCTGCCGCTTTAGAAGTCGATCTCGCTTGCTTGGACAGGGGGGTGTCAAGACAGGAGACAGAAGCTAGGCAAGGAGAGAGCCAGGCGACGAACCAGACTTAGACTTGGGTAAGGTAGTGTAGGTAAGGTAGTGTGGTGGTAGTGTAGTCGGTATGTTGTAGCAGTAATATTGAAGATAGAGATGATACAACTTGGGAGCCCAGCCCGCTGTTGTTATTGTTGCTGTTGTTGGTTGGGAACAAGATGACGCGCTGATTAAGCAGATTTGCTATTCGAACGAGGCGAAGTACATGTGTCGTCGTTGGGAAGCAAGAGGGGGAAGGGGGGGGGGGCGATAGAAGATGCTGAGGCTGCTGTTTTGCTGGCCAGACTTGTTTTCGCTTCTCTACCAAGAGAGAGCGGAGTTTGCTGAAGGGGTGAAAATAGAGGCTGCGGTATCGCGGGATGAATAGAAATATCTGATTTGGGAGTGGTCGGAGGAAAACAATTGCTGTGTGCTTGGATTAACGGTCGGATTTGAATTTGGGTGAGCCGTGTCCAGCAGGAAATAGAAGCAAGCCCTCGATAAATTGCGGGTCGATCGTAGTATTGCTGGCGATGACGATGGCGATGACGACGATAAGATAGATAGTGATAGTAACAAGATGCTGAGCCGCGATGGGAAACCAAGTGTGCAAGGCAGTGCGGTGCAGTACTGGTGATGGAATTAGAAGCAGAGAAGACAGAATGTCAATGTGGCAGCCTTGCCATGAAAATTTGCAGTTAAATCAGAAAAGTGGCTTCTTGTGTAGAAGAGGGTAGTTGCCTCAATTGAGGACCTGCTCTTGCCTTCGTTGGTGCCTTCCTTATATGGCCTTCGACGTTGTAAGTCGGGCTTCAACCATCCATTCACCGGCCAGGACTCGAGTCGCGAGATTCGGCAGTCTGACGGGCCAGAACACTCCCATTCCCCTATTACACTATTTCCTGGCGCGATCTTCCGTAATCCAGAGTCGCAGTCTAACCCGATATCTTGTCATCTTTTGTCCTGCCCACCCGAGCCACTCTCTCCCAGGCCTACAAACCCGAGCAGGCCTCGTCTTTCTACACTGCTCATGTTTCGTTTTGCGTGTCAGGATGTTCAATCCAGAGGCAACTGGCTTGTTTGCCTGTTTGCTGTGTGGCACCACTGCAGCACGCAGCTTTATGTCTCATATTCCGTTCCTCTTTGTTCGTCCATTTTGTCCGTACATCCACACAAACCACGTGTGAAAGTAAACATAAGCACGGGACTCGTTAGTAGCATTCCTCGCTTTGGCCTAGATATTGTTCTGGTTCTGTTCCTGACAGAACTGTCACTTTTTTCGGTGTTCGTTTTACCGTGAGGGCGCAGTTCCTCTCTCCCTTGCAGCAGTTTTCCCCTGACTACACTTGCCATTCTTGTTGATTTTCTTGTTTTGTACACTTGGCCGTCGTCTTGCGCAATATTTGTCATTCGACTCTTACTAGAAGCCTCAGTTGCAGCCCATCGTTACAGAGCGCGTCAAGGCCCCCTTCCATAGTGTCTTCATCATATTCTTGGTGTAATTTAATGCTATGCAGGACCAGCCCAGCTGCACACACAAACCTGGACGCTTTTCATGCAGGCAGTGCCTGAGCCCAAACACACCAGGCAGTACCATAATAAGCCCAGGGACTTTTCTTGCTTCCAAGATAGATGTCGGTAGGAGGATTTCTTCTGGACTCCCGGGGCCTTTCTCTGAACACTTCGGATCCCGCTGACCTCCGAAGTTGATGCACAATAAACCGGAGTTTACCCGAACAGGACGCCACATCTATAAATAGCGTGCTTGCCCCTTCAGCCACACGCCACACCGGCAGCTGGCAGAGCTGCCGCCACAGCTGCCAAGCCTCAGCACTCGTGGAACAACTGTGATATGGCCAACTTGAAGCTATCGCCATCCCGCTCGATAGCTCTCTGCACAGCTTCCACCCCTCGCTAGCTATCGCTACTACACTACCATCCAACCCCTCAATTTACCCAAGATGTCAACAGCCGAGAAGCAGCTTCAGCTGAGCCCCGTTGTGCCCGAGGCTGTCATGCACAATTCCAAGGTACTTATGTCCTGATCCCCCCCCTCATAATGGAACAGCCGAACCCGTCATCACCATGAAGCCCAATCTAACACGACCCCATCTCGACCCGTCGTAATAGGCCCTATCTAACCTGCAGAGCTTGACTGCCTCTCTCTTCGGTGTCTCGGCCGGCATCCTCGGCCTCGAATCCTACGCCGGCTTCCTCTTCTACATCGCCCTGACCATCGCAACGTCAGTGCTGTTCTACTTCCTGCGTGTGGCGCCGTCATCTATCGCTGCTGGACACAAGCCCCTCGACACGAGCAGATACTTCCGAGGCGCGGCAGACTTTTGGGCTGGAGGCTTGGCAAATGGCTTCCCGGGCTTCATCTTGACATGGACGCTCTTCTATGGCATGGTGAGAGCGTAGATCACGTCGCATATCACGACTGTTCTGTGACGTAGATCTCCGTCTCTTGTTAATGCTGCACGCAAAGTCATACGGGACGTGGGTTGTTATTTCTTGCTTTCGTGTTCAGTTGGCGTTGGCTGGCGTTTGGGTCATAGTATAATGATATCTGATTCTTTTGCTACTGCATGAATGAATGACATTGGGCTTCAGTGCGGTACGCACACCGTGACGTGTATTCGTCTATCTTTGGGCGCAGAACTGGTTTACTGACGTCAAATTGAGTGTTGGCTAGAAGCATTCCAAAACGAAAGTCTTCCAAGAAACTTGTTTGTAATATACACGACATACACTGCCGCTTTAGACGACTTCGATGACATGAACAGTATATTTCGTCTATAAAATCAAGTTACATTACGATATCTTCAAACGCCGGCCTTCCATTCGTCCATGAGCCAATCCGCACGCACTGCGCTGACCTTCTTGGCGTAGTTTTTCTGCGTGAACACGTTCTCTAGGAACATGATAGCCTCGACCTTTCTGCCATGTAGCACACTCGCTGGGTGGATAGCGACATTCTGCTTTCCGACCACGGTCTGGTAGCTGGCATCGGGATGCAGCATAGCCGTCCGGGATACAAAGCCTTTCAGGAAGCACCGCAGAATGCTGTCTGCGCTCTCAGGCGACGGCGGCACAAACGGCTGCGGATCGGCAGGCGGAACCTCGTTCAACAGCTTCATTTTCGACGCGAGCCCGCGCAGCTGCTTGCGGATTTTCATGGCCTGGCGCATGTTGCGCATGTTGATGCGGCGCTGGTGGCACCACGTTGTCCGGTCGGCATTTTCTGATGCGTACAGTTGCATGGTTGTCAGAAGAGTGATAAGGTCGCCTTCTCTGCGGAAGAGCTGCTTGCGCATGTCTTCGACCTCTTCACGCACTTCCTCGGTCTGGATGTGCTGGAAGATATCCTCGCCAGAGGTGATGCACGATATGATATCGACAACGTCCAGCACACAGTCAAACTCCGGCTTGGCGGCGTTGAGAAGGACCACTCCAAATGTAGGGGACAAGGGGAGCTTGGAGATTTTGCGGCCCTCCTCAGTAATCTGGCCAGTCTTGTCAATCGCTCCAATTAGGCAGAGCTGCACCAAAGCGTGTTCCAGAGCTTCGACGTCTGGCATGTCGATCAGAGGGAACGCCTGGATATCATCAATACCATAGGCCTTCATGGTCAGGATGGCTGTCATCAGGTCCGTTCTCAAGATCTCGGGAAGGTCGCGCTCTTCCATAGAGTCAAAGGTCTCTTGGGTGTACATTCGGAAGCACTTGCCAGGGCCCTCACGGCCAGCACGACCGGCTCTTTGAATGGCCGAGGACATGGAAATAGGCTTAGCAAGAAGCGACTCCATGCCCAGGCGGGTGCGGAACTGCTTCACCTTGGCCTTTCCGCAATCAATGACATACCGCACACCGGGAACGGTGACCGAGGTTTCAGCAATGTTGGTGGCTAGCACAACCTTTCTGGTGTACTTTTCCTTGAGGGGCTGGAACGCGGCATGCTGGGCCTCCATCGACATTTGGCCAAAGAGGGGGAAGGCCTTGATACGAGGCACATTGGGCGCCAGGGTTTCGCTGTATTCGTCAATCAGCTTCACCGCAGCTTCAATGTCTTCCTGTCCGGTCATGAAGGCAAGAATGTCACCGGGGAGAGGCTCCTCGGTGTGGACCTTGAACATGGTCTTGAGCAGCTGGTCCTGAAGATCGTTCACGGGGCGGGGTGTGTGCACCAGTTCGACGGGGAACTGGCGGCCCTTGACGTGTAGTACCTCGACCTTCTTCTGCTTCTGGCTTTCTTCCGCCTTTGGCTTTTGCCTATCGTCCTTCTCTTGCGCGTTTTTTTGAGACTCTTCGGTTGGTGCGTCTTCAGAGAAAAACCCCTTCATTTCATCGACGTCTGCAGTGGCACTCATGATGACGACCTTGAGCGGCACGCCACCACGATTTGCCGTGCCCTCAGTACGGATCTTCTTGAGGAAGCCAGACAAAAGATCCACATCAACGCTTCTCTCGTGAATCTCGTCCACAATCACTGCGCTGTACTGCCTCAGGTATGGATCCTGCAGAAGCTCCTGCAGCAGCATACCCTCTGTCAAGAACTTGATCCTCGTTCCCTTTGGCACGTTGTGGTCAAAACGAACCGAGTAACCGACCAGGCCTTCCGGCCGCCCAAGAGGCGCTCCCGCCTCCTGCGCCACACGGTGCGCCAGAGTTGTCGCAGCAACACGTCTGGGCTGCGTCACGGCAATCACACCGCCAACATTGACGGGCTCTGGCAAATTCGGCACCCGTGCCTTGCGCCGTTTACACCACGGTTCCTGGTACAGGAACTGCGGGATCTGTGTCGACTTTCCCGAACCGGTCTCACCCACGACAACGAGTGTGTCGCTGCGTTCTAGAGCCTCGCGGATGGTGTTTCGGTACGCCCAGATGGGCAGTTTCTGTCGAGTCTTGAGCAGCACTGGGTTCTCCTTCCAGCGACTGTCGCGCGGGGTGCCTTTGCCGTAGATCCCCCGGCCTGTTCGGTTTTGAAACGACCCGCGTGTGCCCTTGCGGTGTGAAAGTTCAGGGAAGTCGGAGGCTTGAGGCTCGGTGTCGTTGCCGGGGACTGCTACGGGTTTCGGTGTCGCTTCGGGCTCGGGTTCGGGCTTTTTACGCTTCGGCGGTTCGTCTAGAAGGGCAGCCAGAGAGAGAGGTTTCCCTCCCAGCATAACCACATTGGGATCATGAGACTTCTTCTTTCTCTTGCGCGGCGGTTCGGGGCTCATGATTGGGTGGGTTGGGCGTTGTGGTGATGGCCTGATGGGATCTTGGTTGGTCCAGAGTCTAATAGCGCTGTTGGTCGAGTATTTAGACAGTACAGAGTAGATAAGATTCACGTAGAAAAAAACTCTCAACGGAACAGCCTTGGGCGCAATCGTGAAATCGAAGTGTTAAATTTTATCGCGGTATTCCAGCCAAATTTTGCATTGTAGCGTTCTGCCCACTACAAAAAAAAAGATTGCTAGACCAAAATTCTGCCGGGTCATAGCTTGTTTGCGCTTCACACCGCCTTTTCAAAGCAAGATATAACCCTGGTACCAGATCGTAGTAAGGGTTAGGAATATTCATATATTCATGATAGTCTATGTAGCGCCCGACAACAAAATCCAAAGTTCAACGCCCATCAAGGACGGCGAATGAAGTGCGGGGGAAAATCAATTAAGACGTATACCAATAATAAACAATGAAAGAGACATCCAAAACGAAAGGGCCGTAGAGCCATAGGAAGGGACGCAAAGGCAACAAAGCTGGTCTTTGAAAAGAAATCACTGGCCCATCTTCTGTCGCAGACGATGGTTGGTGTCCTGGAGAGTTCCGATGGCGCTGTCGGTCTAAAGGAGGCGGGCGGGCCTTGTTAGCAAAGTAGCTGACGTTGGGGGGAGTAGGCAGGAAAGCCCAGCAGTAGAAACATACCTTTTCGGTGAGGCCGGGCAACCGCTGGTTGGACTGCTCAATCTGGAAGCCAATAGCCTTTGCGCGCATGTTGATAACACCAACCGAACGCTCAACCACGTCCATCTTATCGTCGAACTCGTTCTCCAGAGCGTCGTTCTCGGCCTGGAAACCGTCGTCGTCAAAGTCAAAGGCCAGCTTGTTTTTGCCGTTGTTGCGCTCAAAGGTGGATCTGGATTTGGTCTGGCTTTCCATGGTGCTTTGGAAGGCCCGCTGCCTGTCGTGTCTGGCGTTGCGGGTTTCGTCTTCGGTCTGTCGTGCCGTCAGGTCACGCTCGGTCTTTTCGGCAATCTCACGCTCCCGCTTGCCGCGCGTGCGGAAGTTGAACATGTGATCAGCCGTAGACAAATCCTTGACAGCGGCCTTAGCCTGGCGGGTTTTGGCGTTGGCGATATCCATGTTTCTCTCATAGTTGTCCAGACTAGCCTCCTGCCGGTCTATGCGCTGGGAGATGTCGTCGGATTGCATTTCAATGTTGGCCGTCAGTTGGATGATGCGATCAAGAGTGTTGTTGGTCTGCGCCTTCTCCTCGAGGAACTGGTTCGCAACGTCTTTGTGCTCGCGGTCATCGGGGTCCTCCTCCTGGGTGAGATCAAAGTATCGTCCGCGGGGCTGCTGCTGCTGCTGCATGTCATCCGGGTTGCCAGCGTTGGCATAGGGGTTCTGAGGATCGAGGGGCGCGGCATTTGTAGCGTACGGGTTGCTCTGGAAGCCGCCGTAGTTGCTGCCGACAGGCTTGGCGCCCTCCATCAGGCGAGCGTGGTTGACTTCTTGCGCATGGTCGGGAGCGCGGGGGTTGCCATACGAGCCCTGGTTGCGGGGGGCGTTATTATGATATCCACCGGCAGCAGTTCCGTACTGGTTTGAGCCGTATCCCGACGAAGCTCCGTAGGTAGTTGAGGTGTATTGCTGTTGCTGTTGCTGCTGCTGCTGTTGCTGCGGGGGCGCCATGCCTCCGTAGCTGTTGTTTCGAGGGGGGGCTGGCTGGCCGCCCATGGGACGAGACAGGTTCGGGTCTTGGCTTCTGTACGAGGGCGCAGCGGAAGCAGTGCTGGTGACCGAGGGGGCATAGTTGCTCTTCGGCGCGGCGGCATAGGGGTTTTCGGCGGGGGCAGAAGAGCCCTTGTCCTTATCGCCCTTCTTGAACAGCTTGCGCATTTTGGTGAGAACGAGGGAGTGTGGATGAATATAAGGATATGAGCGACGATGATGCTGTATTATAACGATATATCAGAGACGGATCAAAGAGAAAGGTGGCGGAGTAAGCGTACGAGAGGTTGTAAAGAAAGGAGAGCAGGAGAAAAAGGGAACAAAGCAAAGCCCACGAAATGTACTTACGAACTAGAAAGGGTTGCCTTTAGCCTGTTAGCCTGTTAGCCTTGAACTACAAGCTGGCTGTGCTTAGTGAGGGACAGCGAGAGCGACGACCGGGTCAAGCGATTTGATGTGTGCAAGAGAAATAAATAACAAAAAGAAAGAAGAAAACGAAAATAGTCGACAGGCTGTGTGTTGCTTATAAAGAGATGCAGTCGGCTGCAGATTAAATGAAGAACGATTGTATGTATATATTTACCGATGCAATATGAATATGTGTACTGTACTGGACTTGCACTCGTTTAAATGGTTGTACTCTGATACAGTTAGCTTGAAAACCAAGAAGAGGAGTCGCTTGGGGAAGGCAAATGTCAGAAGTTGGTTTCGAGGAGAGACGCCTGGACGTGTGCTGAGGCCCTCGAGGGGCAGTTAGGGTTAGGGCGATATGGACAGCATCACGAAGATGGTATTCGAAGAGGCATGTACATACGTACACATGATACCGTACATGCCTTATTTGCCTTTCACCAGAGTGTTCATCGCCGCGGTGGCCAGGTGCCACTTGTCTTGTCTTTATTGAGTAGTTGTAGTTAGTCTGCCCGGTAACAGGTAAGAGGGTGCGCATCCGCTCCTTCCAAGATGATCTTCTCCTGCCGTGTACAAGTCGTTGCGCTCTTTCCTGCGACAGAAGCACCTGCTTGATTGAATTTCCAGGTGAAAAATCTTCGCACCTTCCCTTTCAACTCTTCTTGATATCTGGTCTTTTTTTCTCCGCTTCTCTTCTTCCCCCATCATCACTACCTCGTTAACGCCCAGCTTCAGTTTCAGTACTGCTATTTTATCTTCTCTTTATCTCCATTTGCATCACCTTAGGCGCCCCCCCCCATGCTACTCATTGCTCTGCCCCCGTCTCCTGATTGGCCGAATTAAGCCACTTTCGCCGGTGCGTCACAAGGGCTCCCCTAGACCGACAACACCTCATCACCGGCCGAATAAGCTCCTGTTCGACTCACATTTCCAAGTCATCCCGACTCAGACTTGAGACTCGGACTGCATGCATTTACTTCATCAGTTTTGCTTTTCTCTAGCCGGCCTCGACTCCAAATCTAGACTCGCCGTGTCTCTCGCTCTTTCACCTTTCAAACTATATACTAACCTGCTTCACCGAGTCTGTAATGCAGGCTTTCTTTTCCTGCCCGTGTTAATCGTTCTGCATCGCATCGAATCGCATCCTTTGTTGAGTGCACCGATTAGCATTCGTTCGTCTTCTTTACCACCAGAAAAATGATAATATGCATACAGAAATCTACCGTTGACAGCTCAAAGCATTCTTTACACTCATTATACTTAGACTCGATTCGTCAAGCGCCTGTTATCCTTTGATCTTACGATTATAAATACTTGCAATCTCCATTTGTTTCTGTCTGGCCCTGTTTCGCCATCCAACATGGCCTCTATTTTTAACTGCGAGACGGACGAGACCCGCGTATCATCGCCGTGGCTTTCATCGTCGGGCTCATCTCCTTCTTGGAGTCAAAGCCAGACACCTACCATCACCCCGCCCATAGACATCGCCAGCGATGGCTGCTCCGATGGCGTACAGCCTGATTTGCTGTCAGATTACAGCATCACCAAGCTGGAAGCTGAGCCTCAGATGGGCCCTACTGAATATAAGCTGCATTTGCTGCTTCGGCCCCGGCGCCAGTTCAGATCCATGAGCAAATTCCAGAACAAGTCAAAATACATTAAGCTCAAGGACGGGACTTGCGCTCCCGCCCTTGCGTCTTCTAATCAGAGTCGACAGGACAGGCTACAGCACCTGACAACCCAGCTACTATGGAGGATGCAACAGTCTTCTCCTCGGCATACTGGGACATCACAGGATACCGTGGTTCCTCAACTGCCGAGCGATGGCGCCGATCTTGATGCTGTTGTTGTGCCCGTTAAGCTACCTCCAGGCCTGGAAGAATCACGAGGCGCACTATACGAGATTGGTGTGTCTGATAACGGAACGCTAGTTGGGCTGACAAGTGATGAAATGGACGACAGTATCAAAACCCTACGAGTCATGGCTGCCAGTCTTGGATGCAAAGTTGAGATCTTGCGCATGATAATTGTAGGCGAAGGCAAGTGGGATGACCCAGCACAACCGAATTCAACCATACACGGCAGTCTCTGGGTTGCCGAAGCCTTTGTCACGCCTGGGCTGAACAACGGCGTGAAACACTGCCTATCATCGGGCAGCGACTCTGGCGCTAATGAGTCTTCATCTACCGACCAGCTTCGTGTTACCCTCACGGGTCCAACCGCGTCTGGAAAATCAACCTTGCTCGGCACTCTGACTACAGGCACCCTTGACAATGGACGTGGCATGAGCCGACAAAGCCTCCTAAAACACCGACACGAGGTGGAGTCGGGATTGACTAGCTCGGTTGCACAGGAGCTAATTGGCTACAATAACGGAGCCATCGTCAATTACCAAAGCCACTACAACGATATGTCATGGGGTGAAATCCACGAGCTTTCCAAAGACGGCCGTCTTGTGTTTGTATGTGACTCGGCCGGCCACCCCCGATACAGACGCACCACTCTTCGGGGCATTATTGGATGGGCGCCCCATTGGACTGTTCTTTGTGTGGCCGCTAATGATGGGGAGTCACCATGCTCTCTGCCTTTACCAGGGGATGGCCAAGGAGACCCCGATCTTGCGCTGGCCCATTTGGTTCTCTGCCTTGAGCTTCGATCACCATTGGCGGTTGTTATTACGAAGCTGGACAAGGCAAGCAAGGCAAGTCTTCAGCGTACACTGGGGAAGATCCTCACTGCAATCAAGGCTACCGGTCGAATACCGAAAATTATCCAACCGGACCAGGCTTGCCACAGAACTCTCACTCGGATTCCGGACTCCGACGATGCCAAAGTAAAGGGCATCACCGCTACAATTGCGTCTAGCAACGATTTTACGCAGGTTATCCCCATCCTGCTGACCAGTGCCGTCAAAGGCCAGGGCATTGGCATGATGCATTCCCTATTGCAAAATCTCCCGATCCCCCCTCCGCCAACAGCAAACGACTACATAGGCGATGCACTCAACCCCGAGCAACCTGCTTGTGTTTTTCACATCGACGATGTCTTTAATGTACCGGTCGTACACACAGCCAGACCAGATAACCTGGACGATCGCCATGTTGATAGCGGTACAGTGGTATCGGGATATCTTCGATTTGGCGTTTTACATGTCAACGACGAAATAGTCATTGGACCTTTCGCACCCGAAGACGACCCGAAAAAGACACAGCGCCCTCAAGACCAGCCATCTGGCGGCGATATGGGTATTTCAATCTCTCATCGAGCATCTTCGGAACTTGCGAAACTAGTGATGGGCAATACGGTGCTGGCTTCCCAAGTTGAAAGCAAATGGTACACGGCCCGGGTTGTCAGTATACGCAATTTACGGCTCCCCGTATCACAACTACAGCCCGGGCAAGTGGGCACGATTGGGCTCATAGTATCGCCGTTGACCAAGTCCCAGTCAGCTGACGACCGACCAGGGGCAAAAGGCAAGGGGTCGAATATCCGCCGCGGAATGATAATGGCTGCGCTGTCACAGCATATGATTGATTCAGGGATGTCACTGCAGGCCGCTAGTTCCATCACAGTGCAAGTGGCACACCACAGCACAGAGCGTCTCCAGGCCGGCGCACTCGTCAATGTATACGCCGCCTGTGTACGCTCAGCAGCGCGGATCCGCTCAGTGTCAAGGACGTGTGCAGACCGAGATGTCCTGGCTGGCACTACCAACTGTGGCGGTGACGAGGGGCTATTCGGGATGGAGGCCGATAATGAAAAGGCCCCAGGCCCAGACATGATCGAGGTGACGCTTGATTTGATCTCGTCTCGGGAGTGGATTGAGATGGGCTCGCAGGTGATGATCCTAGAGGGTGGATCAAAGGATAAGACGGGACTTGAGGGCTTTTCTGGGAAGGTTGTGCAGATTACAGAATGAGGGAGGCAACAGGCGGTAGCTTGGCTTTTCTGTCCTTGCTTTTATGTTTGATGGCTAGCTGGCCGGATGTTTGTAGAGCAGCGCGTCGTTTATCAATGTGGCTGCTAACTCGTGGAGATACTGATAACGACGACTCTTTCTATTCATTATATTCGGTCCTGTCTCTTCCTTTCTCTCTATGCTGTTAGGATCTGAAGATGCCGCTCCACAGCCTCCGCCATATCAAAGGCTTCAACGTCCCTGCTAATCACTTCTACAGCTTCCTCTGCCATATCGAAGTCGACGATCCTCGAATAATACGCTTGGCCATAGCGGGGAAGCGAGTCCCCCCCGCCCATCAGCTGATCATCAAGGGCCACCCAGCGCCGATGCTCCAGCTCTAGTCTTTCCAAGCACGCTCTCCCGGCTGCTCTACTCCCGAGATCAGCCAGCTGACCCTCGGCAGCGCGAGCGATGTCCGCCATCTCGACACCAAGACTGCGGATTCGGAGCGCGATTACGGCGTCAAGCTCTTCAGCCAGGCTTTCCTCGATGCACGAGTCTCGGAAGCGGTCGAGCATTTTCAGCCCCCCGGAGACGTCCCCGCTGACATGTAGCGCATCGCACACAAGCCTCAGCGCCTGCCGTGCCAGGGAACTGCGCGGTCCAAAGCGGCGCCGGCACATCTGGTACGTCCCGGAGATCTCGGCGACCAGAGCAGCCGCTGCTGCGTGCAGGCCCGCCTCGCCAACGCCAACGCCAACGCCGCGACTCTTTCTCTCGGCTTCGATATCCAGCAGTGCTAGCTCGGCCAGTGTGATTTGTATACGCAGTATTTCCGCATCGCCCTCAGCAGCAATATCTTTAGTAAGGTGCACGGCTCGTTGGAGCCTCGCGGTGCCCTGCGTAACGCCACGTCCACTCTGGGCTTCAATGACGGCTATTCTGCGATACACTTCGAGTGTTGGCCCGCTTAGTTTCACAGCACAGTGCTCTACGGCCCGGAGAGCCATGTGTCCGACTTCCAGCGCAGCTTCATAGTCACGTGATAGCGCATATGCATAGGCAATATCTAGGAGTAAGGTTGCATCTGCGTCAGTGGTAGACGACACATCACGGCTGTTTGTGGTGGCGGCAGCATGAATATTTGCAATGTCCAGATCACCATCGGTAACGACAGACTCTTTGCCTCCAGCGAGGAGTCGTGCGCAGACTTCCCTTGCGCAAAGGGCCAGGACCAGCTTGTGTGATGAGCCCGGGTGTTTCCCGGCCATTGCCACTCTGTGCCTTGCCTCCTCACACACATAGGCAGCCTCAACAGGGCGATTGGCCTGTACCAGCACATGAGCATACAGCAACGATGCCTGCAGGGCAGCATCCAAGCACTCAGGGTCGCTGCTAAGCTCGGCGTCTTCGTACAGAATGGCCAGGGCATCGGGCATATCGGCGGCCGCAAAGGACGCAAAGCCGCAGGCAGCAAAGAGGCGCGCGCGCACAATGCACTGCACGGCCGAGTCGCGGTCGGAGTACTCGGTGTAAGCGCCGCGCTTGAAGAGCTCGGCCGTGTGGCGTTGCAGAGCGTGGCAGTGCGGCAGCCAGCGCCGGGCCAGGAAGAACGGGAACTGCGCCGGCGCGGCAAGCGAGTAGTGCAGGATAGCGCTGGCTGCCCATAGGCTCTCTTGCAGCTGCGAGCTCCCCATGTAGAAGCGCACGTGCCACTGCATGTCGGCAGCCATGGAGAACCAGGTTGGCGGGTGTGGCCAGTTTGGGGCTGGCTGGTGTTCGGCGGTGAGCAGGCCCAGATTCGCAAGAGCGGTGAAGGCTGCGCTGCATGCTTCCAGGGGTGCTTCCATGGGTGTGTGGGCGGAGGGGGCAGCAGCGTCTTGCTGGGCGTGTTCGTCAAGCTGCAGGCCAAACAAGGCCATGGGGAAGTTGGTTCCTGTGAGGCTTATGTGGCCTGTAGTCTTGCCGCGGCGCACAGCCTCGGACGACCCGGCGAGAGCGATGAGTTCGGGGGCCAGGTTGTGCGGAGCCAGGAACGAAATGACGTGCAGGAGCCGCATGGCCGTCCGCGCTGATCGGCCTTCGGGGCTGTTTTCCCGGGCAGCGTTGAGGAGCGAAGAGTGGGCAATCTCCGAAGCCCGGCCCATGTAAGCTAGCACGGTGCCGGGGGCTAGCATGGCCAATGGCGGCGTTGTGGAAAGCGAGGCGTCCGCCAGCAGGGGCAGAGGCGGTGTGTCGTGGTGCGACCACAGCGAGTCTTTGCGAGACTCGGATGAGGTAGGCTTTATTTCAAGCTCTACCCGTGCGTCTGTGTGTCGTGGGGCTTTGGGTGGACGCATGTCAGCTTACAGTGGCACAGCATTGCTCTGTTGTGACGAATCCCGTCATCGGCCGCCAAAAAAAGGGGCTCTATCAAGAGGGAAACTCACCAATGTCGCCAAGTGCCGGACCCCCGGCGTCCTCGGCGCTCAATGCCTGCGTCACAGCGTATGCAAGCTCTTCGATGACTGCGTGGTTATCTTCGACCCACGCCTCTGCTGTGCCCAGGACCTCCAGGATTGCTGAGTGTGTGATGAGCTCCACCGGAGTCTGCGGCAGCATGGACCCGTCACTGACGCGGAAGTAGCGCCGCCATTGTTGCTGCTGTATCCCAGAGCGGCTGGCTTTTAGACACTGTTGTATCCGGGCGTGCACGGTGCCGGCGTCGACCTCCCACGCCAGAGCGGGATTCGGCTCTGACCCTAGCGAGACAAGCACGCCAAGCCGGCCGTCGGGCCCGTACAAGTCACTGGCCTCGCCGAGGAGCAGCTCGGACGGGTTGCACCATGTGGAGCTGGCGTCGATAAGATCGGGGTTGCGCGTGGCACGGTTAGGGCGACGGGGGAGTTGGAAGGCCGTGTCAACAGCGGCCTTTGCGGCCTGGGCGAAGTAGTCTTCGGAGAATGGCGAGTCGGGGTGCTGGAGGCTGTGCATGTCCAGCTCGTCATATTCGGCCATTTGCGCGGCTGCGGCTGCGGCTGCGGATGAGCCGGGGGCTGAGGAGGGTGTGCTGTAGGAGCGCAAGAAAACGGGGGCCTTGGCGGCGGGATCGCAGCTCCGGGCCACAGCGAAGCAGCGCGCGTCGTGGACAAAGCCGCCGTCGTGTTCCGGGGTCTCGGGAACCGGGGCCAGGCCCTGCATGTCATGGCTGTAGAGACTGAGGCCCTGTAGCGATGCTCGCAGGGCGCGAGAATTAGTCAGGGGCGGGCGGATGCGGTGCGATGCCGAGGGCCGGCGGTCTATTACGCGGGCTTGGCAGCGCTTAAACAAATGGGTGAAGAACTTGCTCTCGCGGTGGATGGGCAGGATCCAGTTGTCATGGCAGACGTCCAGCAAGTCCTGGGTGGAGAGTTGCAGATGGCCAAAGATGAGAGCGAGGACTCTACAGTGAGAGAAGGGGGGGTCAGTCAGTCAGTGGGAAGAGGGACGGGGAGAGAGGGGGGAGACGCAGTGCGCAATAACTCACCCTCCTACGCCCGTGCCGGCCATGAGGTGGAAGTACTGGCATGGCGAAGGCAGAGTCTTGAGGTCCTGGACTTTCTGGATCTCGAGCATCAGCTCGTGGAGGAAGACCACGGAGGAGAAGCCCTGGAGTCCGCCACCGTCTTACTGGAGTCAGCATGGGGGAGTGCCGGAGGCCGTGTTGCGTGCGGGCAGGACTCACCAAGCGAAAGCAGGTTCCGGGGCACTGCTGCGGTTCCGGCGGTGGCTAGCACGGGGGCAAAGGAGCCCGCCTTGGTGGCGTCTCGGTCGCGGTACATGGCAGCGTCTCGGGGGGTTGTGTTGCTAGTGGACCTGGCGTCTTATAGACAACCCAATCACAGTAATGTCAAGGAGAGGAAAAGAAAAGAAATGGGGCAGGCAGGCTTTGGCTGTCTCAGCGAGACTCTCTTATAAGACATGCATCGGGCCTGGAGAGACAGAGAAGAGAAGAGGAGAGGAGAGGAGAGGAGAGGAGACAGGAGAGGAGACAGGAGAGGAGACAGGAGAGGACGACGAGGCGGGGAGGAGACGAGACGAGACGAGAGGACAGGGTCTGCACGGAGGGGTGATCTGCCCCAAGATGAGGCGCTTCTGGCTTGTTTCTGTGCTTGTCTTTGTACGCGGAGTGTGTGTAGGTGGCAGAAGGGGTGCAACAGGGCAAGACAACGAATGGGAGGGGGGGGGGAAGTATCAGTGTATAAAAGAAGGGGCACGCGAAAGAATGCAAGAGTGGGAGCGTGTGGGCGTGTGGGTGTGCTGACAAAGGAGGAGAGAGAGAGAGAGAGAGACGGACAGTGAGGTGCCTGTGCTTGTGCTGGCGTGTGTGTCTGCCCCAGTGTCTGCCCCAGTGTCTGCCCCAGTGTCTGCCCCAGTGCCAGTGCCAGTGCCAGTGCCAGTGCTTTTGCTCTTACTTGTCCTGCCTTCTGCTCTTGCTTGCACACCGACAAAGAACCCAGGAGAGTGAATTAAAAAAGCCTCCTCATTTTGCATCCAGGCCGCCTCCTCCTCTCCTCCTCCTCCTCCATGTCGCTTTCTTTGTTCTCTCTTCATTGCTTCCTCCCTCTCTCTCCCTCTCCCTCTCCCGCTGTGTCATGTCACTCTTGTCTCGCTAGGACGGAAGAGGGGATGCAGCCAGAGCCCACCAGGCAGGCAAAAGCACAGAGACAACAGGAAGAGACGCATATGCACGACCTGAAGAAAACAAGAGAAGCCAGAAGCACGAGAACCCACCAGCCAGGGATCTCGCTGCCGGTTATGACGTCATCGGCCCATCGGCCAGCCAGCCAGCCCTGGCCTGGCCTGGCCTGCGCGCTCAGCACAGCACAGCAAGCACCGCGGAGGGTGTCTCTCTAGATGGCATATCAGCAAGCAAACAACCCTAGAAACACAACAATGCAGAGCCAGCCAGCCTGTGCTCAGCCTTGCGGCACTTTGTGAGAAACACAGCAGCCCGTCTCCGCCGTCGCCGCCCAGCAGCACCGCCGCTGCGCCGCTACGCCGCCCGCAAGGTCATGTCAAGCAGTCACCAAGAACAATGCCACGCCCCAAACAATAGCACACATGTTGTTGCAGCCGCGAATCCGACAAGTGGTAGGGCTGATCTAGGAATAGCCGAAACCCTGATCTGATATATGAAGAAAGGAAGAGGACGAGCAGAAAAGAAAGAAAAAAAAACAAGTCTCCAGTCCCCAAGCCAGTCTAGCCTGCACACGGACGCCAGCCAGAGCAAGGATGCGCAAAGGCCGCCGCCCCTCTCTTGGCCGTTGCCCGCCTACACTCACGCCCATGGCCCACGCCCACAAGAGGCCAGGAAGACGAAAGAAGAAGAACAAGGGAAAGATGGCTGGGAGGAGACATACAGACAAGAGACAACGAGAGACAACCGGAGAAGCAAAGACTTGGCCCTGTTTCAGACCCTTGCTTCGCGCCGGTCGACGTCCGCCAACCCTAACCCTACACATCCGCCCCGCCGTTTCCAGCCAATCAGCGTGCACGTCAATTACAGTGACTGACGTTTTTTTTTTCTTCTTCTCTTCTCTTCCCTCTTCTCCTCGAGTCCCCCTGTTTGGCCGGCATATCCATCCAGCCCATCCAACGACGGACGCCCATTGGACGCTGCACACCAACCACACAATGCATAGCGCCGTTGCCGCCCTGCGTGCCGCCCTGCGTGCCGGTTCTGCGCGCCGCTCCTCCTACGCTTCTATATTGCCGGCTGCCGCCGCCGCCGCCGCCGCCTCTGCGCCGCGCTCCTCCTACGCTTCCATCTCGCCGGCTGCCGCTGCTGCGCGCAACGCCGCGCGCGTGCCGCTGCTTCTTCCGCTCTCGCTGTACCGCCGCCTGCTGCGCGCGCACCGCCTCTATCTCCCGGGCGAGATGCGGCTGCTGGGCGATGAGTATGTCAAGGCCGAGTTCCGCGCGCATCAGAAGCTAGATAACCCCGCCCAGGTAGTGAGTAGCACGACGACGACACCGCAGATAGCCCCTCCCAGCAAGACTGCGTGTTTGGAGCGCCCGTGGCTAACAATCTCTAGATCGGCTTCCTGACCGAGTGGCAGATGTACCTCCAGCAGGTCGAGGGCGACAAGTGGAAGGGCGAGAAGATGGACTTCACCAAGATCGAGCGGCTCAGTGGTACGTCAGAACGCCCGCCATCCGTCCGTCACACCATCACCAGATCCGCCCGCTATACTAACCCACGCGCCACAGAGGACCAAATGGTGCAGCTCTACGAACTCATGCAGTCCATCAAGAACCCCAGCACAGAGCCCATATCAGGCGAGACTCTCGGCAAGCAGTGGACCAAGGAATAAGATGCATTTAATACCCAGACCCGTATAGACAGAAACACAGGCACAGTCCGCCGTCATGGCCCCTAAAAAGGCCACCCCAAGAACAAAAGGAAAACAGCACAAAACGGGCACGCAAAGGAAAAGAGAAGCCGGCCGATACCAGTACGCAAACAAAGCCAGGAGTTCTCATGCCAACGCAGAAACCAACAACGGCAATACCTCCTTCTTGTTCATCAGCTCATCAGCTCATCACGTCACTCCACGCCACTCCACGCCACAAGAAGCCAGGGCAAAACACCAGGGATAACCATAAACTCCCCAAGTCTTCCTTTCCCCCTTCCCCTTTCCACCTCCCCCTTCCACCCCCTCTCTGGCCTAAACCTTTGCTTTGGTCTCCTCCTGGGCTGCAGTGGCAGCAGCCATGGCCTTCAGGTTCTTCACCTCGGCAACCGTAAACCCATTGCCCAGGTATGCAAACCGGTTCACCTTGCGGTCCCCGGCCTGTGCTGCATGGTACTCCATATCCCAGTCCTCGCCGCGGAAGTGCTCCAGCATCTTGATAAAGTGCAGTCGGCTTCCTGGATGGAGACTAATGAGCGACGCTGCGTTAGCCTCGCCATTCTTGTACCACGAGCTACAGCTGCCGGCCCATGTGGTGCGAGGCATGAACTTGGTCACATGCTCGTGATAGTCTTCTACAGCCTCAGAGGACGGCACCATGGTGCGGATGTTCTGGGTCTGCGCCTTTGAAATAGCATATGCAATGTATGTCGCAATGTGCTCGCTAAGGGAAAACACACTGCCATGCGCAATGGGAGCGTTTGGTCCAAGAAACTCTGGATTGAGAAGTTTGTTAGTAGGAGTTCAGTTCAACCTTTGCACCGGATGCGCTTGTCCGACTCCAAACGACTTACTGAAAAAGTTCGGCATATCTGCAACTCCCAAAGACATGTACGACTTGGGCTGCTCCTTGGCCCAGATCTCCTGCAGGTTTCCCCTCCGGCCAATAATGGGAAAGGCCGGTCGAAATGAGGATTCGAATCCCGTTGCGCACACAATCACATCCACCTCAACCAAATCGCCATTGGCCATTCTCAGGCCCTTGTCCTCAAAGGCGACGATCTTGTCCGTGACGAGCTTAACATTAGGCTTGCGGAAAGCCTCGAGGTATCCCGGCGCCGGCGTTATCCTTTTGCAGCCAAAGGAAAAATCTGGAATCAGAGCTTTACACAGTGCCTCGTCTCCGCCGAGCATGGCCGTCATGAACTCCCGGCACTTTTGCGATGCCCATTTCTCCTGCGGTGAGTTCTCAATCAAGGAGATGGCAAACTTGACGTGCATGTCATCTTCCATGGCCTGTGTCAGACGGTTGTATAGGCCCGAGTCCTCTTTGAAGCGAGCAATCTGAGCAGGCGTAAAGTTGTCGTGGCTGTCTAGCTCAACCTTTTCCATGATCTTGGCCATTGGACCTGTGCCCATCTTCATCATGGCCACGCGTGGCGGCAGGATCCATGTGGGAGATCTGATAATATGATGCAACGAAGCCGCGTTCTGGGCGAGCCATGGTAGCACTTGGACACCAGAAGCACCATTTCCGATAAGAGCCACGCGTTTTCCGGCCACGGAAACCTCCTCTGAGGGCCAGTTGGCAGTGTGGATCAGCTGGCCCGAAAAGGCATCCAGGCCCGGAACCTTGGGATACTGCCACTTATTGAGAATTCCACTGGCATCAATCAGGAAATTGGCCTTGTCGACAAAGCGGGAGCCATCGGGCTTTTCAACCGTAACCTCCCACACGGCAGTCTCTTCGTTCCAGGCTGCTTTAGCAACAGTGTGACTCAGCTTAATCAGTGGGTGCATGTTCTCCTCGTCGCAGATTTTGCAAAGATAGTTTTCAATCTCAACAGCAGAAGCACATAGATTTGTCCAATCAGTGCTCTTCTTCCACGAAAACTGGTAATTCATGCTGGGCACGTCACAGCGGCAGCCAGGATATCGGTTTTCATACCATGTGCCGCCAATTTGAGGGTTCTTTTCGTAAACGACGTGCTCAAAGGAACCCTCCAGCTTGAGGCGAAGAGTCCGGATCAGGTTGATGCCGCTGGCGCCAGCTCCAATGGTAATGATCCGGATTGGGCGAGGGAAGCCAATGGGAGTATTCTGCACTGTGTACGGCACAGAGGAGGAGGATATTGAGGACGAGGCTCGGCTGGGTGCCTCATCGTGCTGTGAGCGAGACGGGTTCAAGTGTCGAGACATGGCGCGACAAATGCGAGTCTTGATTTGTCGGACGTGGGAAGATGCAGCAGAAAAGGCCATGGAAACGAAGACTGGCCGCGGCGTGTGAGATACCAGATGATAGACGGCGGTGATGGCGGTGATGATCGAGACGCAGGAGAAGAGAAGAGGACAGAAATCCAAAGGCTGGCAAAAAGAGGGGAACCCCGTCTTTCTACCTAGCCCAGCAACCACAAAGGGAAACAACAAAATCAGGAAAGAGCCTCCGGTAGAACTCGCGCCTGCCCGGAATAACAAACGTCGAAGGAAACAACAAACGGAAGGACGACAGAATAGCGGAACCAATGCCGTCGATTTATGGTTACACTAAGAGTAATAACAACCGTGACGACGATGTTGGCGAACAAGAAGAAAGGAACCACAGCAGAAACAAAAAGCCGAACAGTAAAACAAACGTGACTACACGAAGCCCGCGCCGAGAAGCTGAAAAGAGTGCCGGACAGACAGAGACACCGCCTTATATATTGAGCCAACAAGAAACAGCCAGCTGCTAGATAAGAACTCGGCGCAGGAAGCCAGGCGTTGGGGTACAAGGACCACAAAGAACTTTATATACGGCACGGGAAAGTGGCCAGAAGGGTAAAGAAGCCAGAAAGAAAGAGGAAGAGGAAGAGGACAGAGAGAAAGGATGACTTTGTCTCTCCTCCCTCTTTGTGTATCCCGCTGTCCGCCCATTCTGTGTTGTCGCCTCTTTTTCTTTTCTCCTTTATGTGCGGCCGACTCAAGACTCAGCTCTAACCGTCCACCCCACAGCACGCCTAGAGCTGCATACGTATGTGTCTATCTCTCTTGTAGCTGCACGTAAGAGCCCCCATAACATGTAACACCAAAAGCTGCTCACAGTTCCATGTGAGGCCGGCAAATCTTCTGCTTATTAAAGGCACAGAAGAAAAACAAGCAGGGCCAGAAAGGAAGACACCCCCTGTTCCCTCTTATACGCACGTCGACTCTCATTCGTCCGTTATGCGAGCTCATCATTTTTCTTCTTGGTTTTCTGGTGATATAGTTGCATTCTTGCTAACTTCTCAGACTTCTTAAAACAGCGAGCCACGGTAGTGTCGCATGCCAGAGAATCAAAAGGACCCCGCAAATACATATCTATATTATATCTGCACATGTGTATGTATACATGTGTACATCTGCATGTCGTCCTGCCCTCTAGGAAGGCCTAGAAGTATTTCTGCTGTTGTGAATCCAGCCTTTTACCTCACAGCATATGCAACAGCAACACCAGCAGCTGTGAGCTGTATGTCTTGGTCTTGGTTTCAAGCTGCACACATGTAAACAACAACAAACAATAAATGAAAAGAAAAGAAAAAATAAGTCATGTCAACGTGGTGATCCTCGTGGACTACTTGGCCTGCCGGCTTGTGTCGTTCCCCGATTCGGCAAAGACTGAATGTCTCGTCCCGTATGTGCAGCCAATCAGCTGCGAGACCTGATAATATCAGTCTTTCACACTGCTGTCTTTTCTCCTTTTCTTTCTCGGTGTGGTGTGCGGATATAGTCCTCTTGGCATGTCGATGTGTCTGTATTCGTTTCTTTTCTGAAGAGCTGTACGTTGTGCCCATTGCCCACTGCTCACTCTGATTCTATTCACTGCCCACCACTCACTACGTTTCCAATTACGTATGCATCCCCGCCTTCGGGAGACCTTATGTGTGTCTTCGATATACTACAGCATATGACAAAGGAGTGTCTCGGCTTGGGCTTGCTGCTGTTTGTGATATCTGCTCTCCTCCCATCTGTCACCGCCTCCATACAGCATCACGGATCGACACTCTCGCTGGGGCGGCTCTGTATTTCCGTGCTCAGTACAGCAGCCTCAGCCAACTGTAGTACTGCATACACACGCTTCACCACATTCACAAGTTACCTCTATATCATCAAGCTGCACTCGGCCGAGCCGTCGGGTTTATGTTTACCTTGTGTGCCATAGCACAGGCACAGCTTGGAGCTTATCATGTGTAGGTATGCACGAACTAGCACTTTGATTTCTCAACAAGGTCCTCATCAAAATCAGACGGGCTTTTGATATTGTTAGTGGCTTTTCGGTGGCTTCACGCTGTCCTCCATTGGCTTGCCTTGGAGTTTGTTTGTCAGTCTTTATATAAGTCATCCTGAGTGCTAGCTTGTACTACATGCATGCTGAAGTTTAGTGGCTGTTCATTAAAATATTTAGTGGGTTTTAGCAGCTGAGGGCCTGTAATATCTCAGCCATAGCACTAATCCACGTACGCTTTCAGGGCTCTTTATGCTGAAGGGTCACGATAGCGTTCAACGTAGGAGAATATGAACATATTTAACTTGCCTTTAACTCTACAAAGTAAACAGTAATGAAGCCATAAAGACAAAGCAACACGCAATACTGCTACAGCAAAGCATACACGCCATCACAACACGCAACTAAAACATGATATGTCTGAGCCGATCCAGAAACGTCACCAGCCCCGACCTTCAAGCACGCTCTTTTCTTCTCTCTCCTCCAGCTTCCTTTGCCCTTGAAGGGTCTCGTAAACCCAGCCAACCAGAAGCCAAGAATGCCCAGCATGCACACATCTTTGCCCCCTCCCTTTCCCGGTCGTCTTGGATGCGTGCTCCTGTAGGAATTCCCATGTTTCCCAGCTAGAAGCTCTGTCTTGTGCTAGTAATTCTGTGTTCTATGCCAGACCCGCAACCGGCATCTATTGCCATTGGATGGCTGTCCGGGCTTCGTTTTTCGGGGACGGAGGTTTGTTTCCTGTATGTTTATCCATCCTTGTCTTACTTTAAGGTACTCCAAGGTTAATAGTCTGTGTTGGTGTTGGTGTTGGTGTTCGACCAAATCACGGCTCAACTACACGGACTTGCTGGCATCGTTCTCACTCATATCTTTCTTCATTGGGGCGGGCTGTCTTGTTGCCTTCCTTTGCTTTGCTCTCAGCTAGTACAAGCTGTTTCCCGTGTCACTGCCCATGTTGCTGTAACGCATATACACACCGCCAGGTTGCACGTTGCCATGCCGAGAGACAAGGTCAGACTGCACGGTACTAAGCATCATGACTGCAAGGGCCGCGATACTTTCTCTCGTGCGTATACACGTAGGTTTGGGCCTCTCTGTCAAACCTCTGGCCTAGCTTATACCGCCAGACACAATGTCAATCTTTCTCAAGAATCTCAAGTAACAGAGGCGGGCGGTCGAAGTCTTATACCGAGTTATATGTTAGGGTTATTCCGGTATGTCCTAGGGTCCACCGCGAGATTTTCACCTTCCCCGCCAAAACAAACGCCCGTCTCACGACCACAACGTCAACGACGGACACTGGCATCGTCTCAACGGGCCGTACATTTTACACGTATTACCTTTCCTGCCTTCCGTGATACTTATCTTGTCCAAGCCCCCCATCACTTTTGTCAGCTGTCACAAACCAGACGCACTGTTCGTTGAGTTCCACTACTCGATTTCTTGCGCACTCACCGCGGGGTTACACAACACGTCACTCTATCCCACAATGTCCTTCTCCTTTTCTTTCTCCGGCGACGATATAGACGAAGACGTGTCGATTGACACTCCCTCTGTCATCGCCTCTGCCTCGACTGCTGCGGCTGCTGCGGCTTCTGACGGCCCCTCCACCACCACCACCACCACCACCAAAAAGGATGACGACGAGAAGCCTCAAGCCGGGGCTTTCCCCGTCGAGGGCAAGCCACAGCTACCGGCTCTGGCCCACAGCCTGGATGAGATGATGGCATCGCTGCCGTCCAAGATTGCCTACAACACTCTTCGGATAGCGCTGGACAGAGACGCCGACGTGGTTGCACTGCCCAGACGAGAGCTCTGGGATGTCAGAGTGCAGTTGATGGCGGAGGACGATGGCGAAGGCGAGACCAACGCGACAGAGGGCCTGGGCACGCATGACGTCAAGACGGGCGTGTATGAGGGTGGCTTTAAGAGCTGGGAAAGCAGCGTTGATCTGATCAAGGTCCTGGCTGGTGAAAGATATGGCATCGTTGGCCCGGGGGGTGGTGAGGCACGACGTGTGATAGAGGTGAGTATCCTTTTTTTTCATCTTGGTTTCGCTATGAAGCAACCGTGGGTGATCTTTATCATTCTTACGACCTTGATGCTTTCGACAGCACCAGCACTTCCCGGTGTACATCTACTGACCAAACATCATCCAGCTGGGCTGTGGCACCGCCCTCCCCTCTCTGGCCATCTTCCAGCGGGCTCTACAGCGCTTCACTGCCGCAGCCCCCGATGCAGCGCCGCAGCCGCTCACGCTAGTTGTCGCCGACTACAACCCATCGGTCATGCAACTGGTTACTCTGCCCAACTTCATCCTGACCTGGGCGCTTGCACGGCGCCACGCCGACCCTGCGCTGGAAGAGGCCTTCAGCATAGAAGACGAAGTAGAGCTCTTTGACGAGGTCAAGGCCGCCTTCATGAAAACGCTTGCTGACGCCAAAATATCACTGGTGTTTTTGTCTGGTGGGTGGTCGCCGGCTTTTGTCGATCTCCTGTATACTACGGCGCCCCTGGAGCCGGCTGCGCCCGCCGCGAGTACAGATGAAGCGCCGAAGGCTCTCCCAACGCTGTTGATGGGCGCAGAGACCATATACTCGCCTTTTGCGCTGCACGCCTTTGCGGCCACACAGTTCAGCATCCTCAACAAGGAGGGGAACGGGGCATTGGCGCTAATTGCAGCAAAGAGACACTACTTTGGTGTGGGTGGCTCGCTGGATGACTTCATTGCAAAGGCGACCGACGACGGCGCTGCGGTTGAATGGCTACGAGAAGAAAAGGAGGGTGTGAGACGGGGCGTAGTCGAGTGCAAGATCTTGGGCTAGGAAGAGCGTTCTTGAGAATGAAGATTGTAGCCATATGAAAGCCGGTGAACATGGCAACCCTTGCAGTGGACAACCCTAATATACGGACAGACATGCGGAAAGCAAGCCTGAAACCTGACTTAGAAAAGAGAACCAATGTGTTGACACAGAAAATCATTCCTGCAGTCAGACTTGCTCCATGTCGTACATTTCAGCTTTAGGACGCAGATCACGACACCGAGTCAAAACGTTCATCCTTGGTTTGGACACTGACAGCACCACCTAAGACACAGACGAAATTGAGTGGTTTCATGCGTGCGGCAAATGGCATTGCATTGGCAGCCAAAATGCAGAGAAGCAAGCAAGTAAGCAAAAAAGAGGATAGGAAGGCAAAAATATAGCTTGATGGCAAGGTAAAAAGATAACTTGTCATGCTCCCCATCTGGGAATCGAACCCAGGTCACCTGCGTGACAAGCAGGTATGATCACCACTACACTAATGAGGATTTTGCGATGCAAGGAGAAGCTATAAGAGGCACTATATTGGACTAGTGGGGTTCTGTGATGGTCTTCTCTGATACTAATACATAGTCTTTCTAAACATGTCTCGATGTGTACTCGGACTTCTGACTCTGTCTGCTTTCTTGATCTGAAGCCTGTAATATACGGAAGACGGCACGTCGGCGTCTCCAGCCGTGTAACCAGAAACCAGACAGGATACATACACGCTCTGCATCTCGGACTAAGCAACCAGATATCGGCTTAAGAGTTCGGCCACCACAAAGTCAAGGCTCTATTTTGCATGACTGTCACGTCCCTCCCCTTTATGCCTGCTGTGGCCATGCCATGCTCTGCTGTAGTTCCTGTTTTGCATAAAGGAAACAGGAAACATCAAGGGAAAAAAAAAAGGAACCAGTTGGACAGTGCACAGCACAGCACAGCACAGCACACAGCAAGCCTATGCCCATGCCCTTTATTCACGCCTGGGCTTAAGCAAGTGCTAGGGCCGACCACGGTGAAAATAATAGAAACAGGCGGAGAAATAACGCGCGAGAACAAGGCCAGCCAGGCGCTGAAGCACAAGACTCGGACTGCTCGAAGCGCCGGCGACCAAGGCCAGACAGCCAGCCAGAGGGGGGGGGGGCCCAACTTCGGGATGCCGTATTAAGTGTAAGTGTTTTTGGTGCCCTCCGGCCTGGGACCAAACCGAGGGGATCAAGGAGGGAAGCAAGATGCCGAGGGTGGCTTCGTGTCTGCTACGGCTTGTCGATAATACGATGATATGATTTCCAACATGCTGCTAAGCCAGAAGCCATATCCAGAAATAGACGGAAGCAAAGGCATATGCGAGAAATTTTACTTCGTGTTGGCGTTGGGAGGTGGAGAACTTCACGACGAACTGATCACATAGAGGTCCCGGGGAAGCATCGTGTAGTCGGTTGGTCAGGCAGTCAGTCCATTAGTCCTCAGCCGCCTTTCTTTTTGGGCCAGTTAGCACATAGCCACACCCCTCGTTCTGAGAGTCTGGTGATCACGAAGAGGACGATGACGCCGTCGACGATAACATGGACAAGTTGATGGTGATGTGATATACGAGATTGGAACTCTGTATCGCTACTGACAGTAGAGGAGCAGCTAGACTAGACAACACGACAACACCTATCATGGCATGGCAGCTATACAGCACGGAAGTCTTGTAGAGTCGGATCATTGGCTCTAATGAAGAATGCAGGTTGACACATGACCCCCGAACGAGAATGTCTGTCAAGCTCACGAGAAGAACAATGCACGATGTTTGGTGCTATGATAAGGGTCTCTCCTCTCTTCTCTCTCTCCCTGACTTGTCACTGGGGAAGATTTACTGCTGAAGGTCCTACAGGCCAGCGGCCAGAGATCACATATCAGAGGCAGGCATGTACACACTCTGCAGCTGCAGAGCCTAATCGAGATTAGCTAGCAAAGCAAATACACAAGCTTCTCATAGAGGAGCAAATTCTGTGGTGGCTGTGCTGTGCCTCTGGCCTGGACAAGGAGAAGGATAGACGGGCTGATTTCCTCCTACGGCATCCAAGCCCAGAGCAGAGTCTTGATCATGACAAAACAATGCAACAACAAAAACACAGCTGGGCCCTGAGCCAGCTTCTGTGCTGCGTTGCCCATGGCCGCGTCTTTTATCGGTCTTCCCTGTGCAGCCAGGTGCCCCAGGAAATCTGGAGACGCACGCTTAATTTCCCACTCACAGACCCAAAGTCGGGTTCAGGTCTGCTTTGCCTGAGGATGAAGGCCTTGGCGTTTCCTTTTTTTTTTTCTTCTTCTTTGCTGGTGCAAAATGCTGCAGAGGGCAAGAAAGGGAGGCCCTTTTTCTGGTTAAACAAAGAGAAAATGCAGAGACAATATCGGGGGCGGCCCCTGGTCCTGGCACGAATGTACCGGCAAGGTATCCCACAGGCGAGATTCTGCAGTAGGAGTACACGCATGTAACATGAAGCTCGCTATATTGCACAAACGTTACGTTCTGCATGCCTGGCCAATAATCTCTTGTCTCTCGTCTCTGTTCTTCATTCTTTGACCGGTCTGGAAATTCTACATCTCACAAATAGCTTCCTAAACAGAACGTGCAAGATTCTCACGCGTGCACACCCGAGCGGGCGGCTTGGCTGGTTGGGGGCTAGGCAGACTGCTGCTGCAATACGAAGGGCATAGAGGGGGGGGCCAGAGGCACTGGAGGCACTGGAGACGAGAGGGGGGCCGATGGGGGCCGATTAAGATCAACAGCCCGTCTTACAGAAGGGGGGGCGCCAACACCGATGGTGCCAGGCGGTCGAGGTTGAGAGGAGAGATGAAGAGATGCATGGAAAATGAAGGCCCTCCAGACTAAGGCCAGCAAATTTGCCCCTGGCTGACATTAACATTGGCTCTTGCAGACGGGGGCCTTGTCCAGGTGCAGCACTTTGGGCCTAAGCCAGAAGGGGGCAAGCCCTGGGAAATGTGACTAGTCCGAGGAATAAGAGCCTAGAGAAAAGCAAGGAGGAATCACATTGCAGTTTGCTTTGCTTTGCTTGTAGTTGGGGGCCTACAAACACATAGCTAGCCACGAGACACTGGGCCACATGGAGGGTGGTTCACATGCAAGAGGAGGAGGAGACGCAGCCAGCCAGCCGTAGTACAGCCAAATCGATGATTCTCACTTGACATGTACCGTCATCATGGCGTGGCCACAGCAGAGAAGCAACAAGCAAGACCGAGCAGGCGGCGGTCGAAGAACAACAGGCTTGGTAATTCTGGGCGGTCTCCTCGGAAGAGCAAGGAGGAGGCGACGGAGAAAAGAACTGGGGCGGAGGAGGAGGAAGGCGAGATGGGGGTGGGGAGTGGTTGGGGGCGTGTGCCAGAACTGCGTGAAGGGTCCGGGCGACGAGAATGAGAACGAGGAACAAAAAAAGGCGCGACTTGCGCTGGCGGGCCTTCTCTGAAGATGCGCTCGCGCTCTCCATGGTGGTCGTCTGGTCACTACACACACGCCTGGCCCCACTCGCACCCCCGTCCATATTTCCATTTCATGACCCACACTCAGGAACGAAGCGCGAAAGGCAAGCTCCTTCCCCCGGGCGTTGCAGTAGCATTAACATTGGTCTTAGCATTAGCACGAGCGGTGGCAGTTGCGGTTGCAGTAATAGCCTGTTCTGTGAGCCGGCCACTGGCAACTGCGGCAGCAACGCAGCCAGCAACAGCGGCAAGAGCAGCAGCAGCAACAGGAGGAAGTTACCCAGCAATTTTGCGGGCCTGGAGGCTTTGTCCCCCTCCTGCTGCTCTCAAGGTCCACACGCTCCTTCCCAGATGGGCTCTTGGCAATGGGATATATGAGCACCTGCCCTCCTCCTCATGAGATCCAGATTTTCTTTCTTGATCTTCTCTTCTTCAGTACGACTCTCATCTTTGCTCCTCGGACAGCCCATTCATTCGTTCCATCGTTACGGTTTTGACAATATAATCTTTTAATTTTCTTCTTCTTTCTTAATTCTTCGATCCAAGTTTTCTTGTCAGTTCTTGTCTTCGTCCTCGTCGCTCTCCTCAATACTCTTGTGCTAACTTCCACCCGTACAGGCATCTTCACTTTCACTCCCACCAAACAACCAAACACACGTCAATCTATTCACAATGAAGGCCTCTACCATCATCGCTTACTTCGCCGCCATGGCCACCTCGGTCGCGGCCGTCAAGTTCACCAACACCGTCGTCCAGCCCTCCGCTGGCCAGGCCTTCACCCTGACCTGGACTGACGCCACCGGCCCCGTCGACATCTACGTCGTCACCGGCCCCAACGAGCTGTCTCTGGACGAAGTCTCCACCATCGGCAGTAAGTTTGCACTAACACGGGACACTGGCTCATCAGAAACTAACAATCTACAGGCGGTCTGACCGGCTCCTCCACCACCTTCACCCTGAACGCCGCCGACTTCGCTTCCGGCGTCTACGCCTTCAAGATCGTCGACGGCTCCGAGACCAACTTCTCCGCTGCCTTCTCCCTGGTCGGAACTGGCACTGTCTCCAGCTCCGCTGCTTCCACCTCTGCCGCCGAGACCACCTCTTCCGGCTCCACCAGCGCTGCCACCACCACCGACGCTGAGACCACCACCACCGAGGCCACCACCCTGGCTACCTCCACCACCGAGGCCGCCACCACCACCGTCTCTGGCACCGTCTCCTCCTCGGGCGCTGCTAGATCCTCTGGCTCTTCTACCCGTAAGTCCCACCAGCACCACTTTCGGCCAGCCCGTACCAGCGGTGCACATGCACTAACACTCTCACCTGCAGGCTCTTCCACCTCTAGCCCCTCTACTGTTCCCACCGACGTTCCTGGCGCTGCCGCTGGCCTTGTCAGCTCGCCTGTGGCTATCATGCTGCTGTCCGCCGCCGCCATGGTCTTCCTGAACTAAACTTGCATTGATCCGATTTAATGAGGGGATGATCAGCCAACTAACTGGTCGAGGATATGCGTGATACCATTTGAGTCACTCGAGGGTGGTCTTTTTTCTTCTTTTCTTTTCTTGATCCTGCGGGATTTCATTTTCATTTTTTTTTTCTTCCTCTTCCGATTTATGTAAATATTGGTTTCCTCAAGGCGTAATTGATTGCTTTATTCGAACTTTACCTTTCCATGTCTCCCTTTATGCGATCTGTGATGTGATGGTGACATTCAAGAATACCAGCTGACCTGACGTCAAAACTGTGTGAATCCCATGTCACACCCGTTTTTGGCACTTGGGGAATAAGAAAGGGGGCCTGTCTTGCTTCCCCTGTATGCAGCCACACAAAGTGCGCACTATGCATCGCCTAGTCAGAAACATTTCCCGTGGTCTCAAGTTTCACATGCGAACCACAAACATTTGTCTGTGTAGCACGAGAACGCATGCAATGTGGGCGGGAAAGCAGGCTAGGGGAACAACATGATGCCGCAAAACAAGAATGACAACGTCATGGCAGCGAGGGATATGCGCAAACGAAGGAGATGTATAAATCTAAGCAAGGCACGAGAATAACAAGACAACCATCAGAGTTGAAACCGTCGACGCGCGCGCTGCAACGCGATAAGAATAAGAAAGCAAAAAACAAATACTTCAACAGGATATAAAACGCCCATGTCCTAGGCTCTCTACCGCAGCTGTTAATCTCGGGCTCCGAATGACTGAAACTGAGCGTAAAGTTATTCATGTCTACATAGCTAGAAATGAGATGAAGTTCCATTTGCTTTCGGGGTTGTGTGTCAATGGGGTTGTAG
>JAXHKQ010000010.1:0-109288 GCA_038407185.1 Chalaropsis ovoidea | reverse complement strand
CTCTTGTTCCTTTTTTTTGCTTTCGGTTCGAACTGTTCACAGAACAAGACAGAGGACGTGTGTTGCCTCTGACTCTTGGTCTTTTCTATCCCAGATGCCTTGACGGTCTTTTCTATTTTCTTACTTTATTTGTTTTGTTAGTATTTGCTGGCGTTGGCTCTGCTTTGGCTTTTCTACAGTATGCTATCTTTGTGTTTTTTTCTTCTTACTGCTCTTCTCTTCTCCTCTTCCAACGAGCCTGGCTTCAAATTCTCTGTATACAGTGTTTGCAGGACTTGTATTTTTCTTTTTTTTCGTTCGTGCTGCATGGCTGGATCTTTGACTCTTGTTGTTCCTGTTCATTGCTGTGCAGTTTGGGTTTGCTCCCTCCCTCTCCAGTGGGAAGGCCTTTTACAGGCGTGTTTCAAATTGACTTGTTTTCTTTTCCTTTTGCATATGATGCGTCTGCTGTGTATTGCTGTTCATGCCTATGTTATATCTGTGGTTAGCTTATAGAGAGCGTATAGAGAGTGAGAGCGTATAGAGTGCTGGAACTATTGGTCTGGGTGCACTGATGAGTAGATAGACCCCCAAGTGCAGATTTGACATGATTCAAAGCTTTTTATATCTACTCTATATGAAGGGTTCTAGTTCTTGGGCCCCGTCTTCGTCTCCCATTTTGAAGGATGGCCATGCTTCTTTGCATACTTCTTGACCGTGCCAGTTAGATCAGCTTGCACAAATATCCAGATGATGGGTACCAGCATGGCCATGATAGTATCCATCAACCAGCTGTTGCGTAGCGAGCCGCCTAGCATGCCCCATTTCATCAACGAACCCAAGAAAGCCACGGTGACGAAGAACTCGCCGCGTTCAAGGCCCTGAATAGACCGAGACGCAACCTGGTCCGGTGTTTGCTGAGGGTCTGAAGCCTCCAGCAGCTGTGTCACCTCAGGCTTCAATTTATTCTCGCGCTCCAACCCGGGACTCAAGATGGTTCCAGGGTACACCACATGCAGCTTGATGTTCTGCGGGTAGAGCATTAGTTCCTGGGCTAGCGCATCAGCCAAGCCGCGGATAGCGAATTTGGACGGCGCATATGCGCCGTAGCCGACAATGGAGCAGAAGGCAACGACGCTGGCAGTCAGGATCACGTGCTTGGAGTCGCCAGCTGGGTCGCAGTCGGCCGGGTCCTGCGAGGACGTCCACTCGCGCAGAATCGAGTGCGCCATCTCCGCCTGGCCGTAGAAGTTGATGTCCATCTGTTGCTTGGTGTCGGTTAGGTCCTGCTCAATCCACAGGCCAGGCTTGGAGACTCCGGCAATGCACCAGACGATGTCGGGCGACGCGTTGTTGTTCCAGGCGCGGACGTTGGCTAGCACGGTCTTGGAGTAGTCGGGCACGGCAACGTCGGCGATGACGTAGTGGAAGCGCTGGCGGTCGGGGTTGCGGGCGACGGCCTGGACGGAGAATAAGTCAGAATGGGGGCCTGGATAGCGGGCAGTCTGTGAAGCACTGAGAAAGACGGACCTTGATTTGGACGAGAGCTTCTTCCAGCTTGTCCTTGCGGCGAGCAACAATCACGACATTGGCGCCCTTGGCAGCAAGCTGCTTGGCAGCGGACAGGCCCATGCCCTCAGAGCCGCCGGTGATGAGAACCGTCTGTGGAATGTTAGCATTGAAGCCGTGAAGAAAGAGACGGCACATTCTGGGAAACACACCTTGCCATCAACGGGGAATTGGTTCTTGCTGAAGATGCCCATGATGTAGGCGCACAGAATGGACACAATAGGGGGGACAGCAATCCAGAACGGCGACAGAGGCTCCATAGTGGTGATAAGGACGACTCGAGCCAGAGGTGAGGCGGGAATATTGAACTTGTTCTAACGGTGAAAACTGGCCATCGTCTGCCTCTCCTATCACAGCTCACCAACCCTTGTTTGCATGTAGGACGGCTTTGCGCTAGGGGACACCGCGAACTTTAAAGTGGGGTGCTATGTAGCAGCTACTTTGGGCTAAATTGCAACTGGCAGGACCCGCTGATAAGCGATAAGATCGAAAAATTTCAGAAAAGAATGGGAAGAAAAGTAGCGTTCATGCATTGTGTTTTGTATGCTTGAAGCATCATACACAATCCAACAATCCAGAAGACAAGTGGTGACTGGCTTTGCGCACTGCCTTTGTTGTCATATTTTTTACTCGATTTATTCGCTCTAGGCCTGACGCCTAGTAACCATCACACACATATCCACCATGGGCAGAAAACGGAAGGCTAGCCGCGCCACTGGCCCTACCGGCCCCCGCGAAGTCGACGTCGCCGATGCTCGTCTTGCCCCCATCAACTCCTATGAAGATGTTGCCGACTCGCAGGACGAACACTTTATGAACCAGGACAAGATCATGCTCGACGACCGCAGCTCCAAGCGCCAGAAGATGCGCGAGGAGGCCGAGGCGTTTTTGGAAGAATCCGACAACGAAGTATTCGACTACGGCGAGGACGACGACGACGACGATGCGGCGCCAAAGAAGTCTGCAAAGAAGGACAGAAAGGGTGCCGATGAAGAAGAAGAGGAGGAGGAGGGCGATGAGCGGTGGTGGGGTTCTTCGAAGAAGGAGTACTACAATGCCGACGCTATCGAGACTGAAGCCGATGCTTTAGAAGAAGAAGCCGAGGCAAAGCGCATTCAGCACAAGAAGCTTGCCAAGATGACCGACGAGGATTTCATGTTTGATGAGAACGAGTGGAAGACTGCAGAGGACAAAGAGGCTGGCGAAGATGTTGTGACTGAAGTCTTGGGAGACGCCGAGATTCCCGACGATATTTCTCCCGAAGAGAGCCTGCGCCTGCTGAGCACGCGCTACCCCGAATTCGAATACCTCGCTACCGAGTTTGAAGACTTAAAACCGACCCTCGAGACCCTCCGGAAAGCCGCCGACGGCAAAGACAACAAGTCGCTGGAAATGGTGCGCTACATTGTGCTTGCGTCGTACCTGGCGGCGCTTGCCAGCTACTTTGCCATCCTGACTTCGCCTGCCCGGGACTCGACCGACACCTACAAGACCATTGACCCCGCCGAGCTGCGCGAGCACGACGTCATGACTGCGCTCTTCAAGTGCCGTGACATGTGGACGCGCGTGCGCGACATCAAGTCAACAAAGTCGCTCGAGCAGGACGTGACGCCCGTGAATAGCGATGACGAGAGCGGCTCGGACTATGACAGCAGCAACGAGGTGTTCTACACCCCCGGAAAGACGCCCCAGAAACCCAAGGCCTCCAAGGTCTCCAAGAAGAAGAGCTCTTCATCTGGCGTTGTGGTCAGCCAAGAAGTCGAGGACGATCTAGCAGACCTGTACAATATGCCGCTGAAGATCAACAAGAAGAAGGCTGCGGCTCCCGCCTCATCTGACGAGGAGGCTGACGAGGGCGACTCGGACTTTGGCGAGGAGGAGGCTCTGGACGAGAAGGCGGCACTCGAAAAGGCCAAGCGCAAGAAGTCGCTGCGTTTCTACACATCGCAGATTGTGCAAAAGTCTTCTCGCCGCGCCGGTGCTGGCCGCGATGCTGGTGGCGACATGGATATCCCGTACCGCGAGCGTCTTCGCGACAGACAGGCTCGCCTCAACGCCGAAGCCGAGCGCCGTGGTCGCAAGGACAGCAAGTTCGGCGCGGACCTGGACGGCGCCGACCCCGACGCCGAAGATGCCGCGACGCGCAAGGCCGTCAACGAGGACGACGAGTACTACGACATGGTGGCAGCCAAGAGCAAGAGCAAGCGCGACGAGAAGAGCGAGCGCTTCGCGGCGTACGCCACGGCTGGCAAGGCTGACCGTATCGTCGAGGTGGCAGATGTCGACGAAGACGGCAAGCGCAAGATCACGTACACTATCGAGAAGAACAAGGGTCTAGCGCCCAAACGCAAGAAGGAGAACAGAAACCCGCGTGTCAAGAAGCGGTTGAAGTACGAGGAGAAGATGAAGAAGCTGAAGAGTATGAAGCCGACATACTCCGGCCCCGGAGAGAGCGGATACCAGGGTATCAAGACGGGTATCAAGGCGGGACTTATCAAGAGTACCAAGTTCCAGAACTAGGGGACAGGCAGATATCCGGTGTGGTGTGGGTGAGGTTGCGGTGGCTGCGGGCAAAAGTGTTTGGATTGCGGCATGTAGTGGGCGTTCATTTAATAGCAGCTTTTCTAGACATGTCACTATATCATCTCTATCAATTTTCATTTGTACAAAAGACTTTCCTCTATTATTGTATAGATGTGTGTTTCCTGGAGTTCTAAGCTGTGAACATTGTTGTCGTCCAAGATATCTCGTACATCCAAGTAAACAATAGAGGTACGCAGTCACGTGACCTCATATGTACCGTTGTACCTGACCAAAGTTGCTAGACAACGTACTTAAAGTGGGGAACTATAATCGAGCTGGCTGGCATATGAAAGCTTACATGGCTTGTTTGATGATTCCAGCGAAGCTTTAACCAAAGCTCGCGAAGTCCCAAACATCAAGCGCCAAGCTTGAATATCAACTTCACTTCACCTTTGTTATCTCATCCTCGGGCGCCTTCACCGCCCGCCCCAGCTTCATTTCCCCGCGCCCCAGTCCTGCTCTTCACAGGCTAACATGGCAGCGCCAGACACGTCAAATCTGGCCTCTGCGGCCGATGTCTTCGCATCAACCTTTACGCTGCCGCAGATCCGGGCCATCCACAAGTCTCTGCATAACCATGTCGAGGAAAAGTCCACGAGACTCCGGAACAAAGTCGGCAGCTCGTACCGCGAGCTCCTTGGAACTGCCGATACTATTGTGCAGATGAAGCAGGATACCGATGCCGTGCAGCAGATTCTCAACCGCATGGGCTCCTGCACCAGTTCTGCGGCCTTGAAGAAAAAGACAGTTGGCCTGTCTCGCTATGACCAGGTCGTTGCATCGGGCGATTCCAGCATCGAGGCCAGCGAGACAGCACGTACCAAGATATGGGAGGCCACGAAGCTGGCCTTCTCTGGCGTGCTCAGGGGCAGTGAAGCCTATGGTCTGGATGGCCTCGGCCGTGGCGAGAGGCTGGTCCTGGCTACCAAGGTACTGGTTCTCAGCAGAGTACTTATCGGCAGCTTCAAGGGCAGCATCCCCACGAGCCAATATGCACGCAGAGTAATGGGCGTGGCCGAGAAAAGCCTCCAGGCGCCTCGTAACAAGATTCGCCGAGGCATATCCAAAGCTCTGGAGGAAGCCCGTGATGAGGACCAGCGCGATGTTGTCCTCAAGGCACTTGCCGCCTACAGCCTCTTGACAAACTCGGGCGCCCAGGACGCACTGAAGCATTTTCTCCACGTCCGCGGTGCTGCTATGGCGCTTGCCTTTGAGCTTGATGAAGACAAGCGAGAACTTACGTCGGCGGATGCCATGACCGCCATGAAGCTGTACACATCAACGCTACTAGATGTACAGGCATTGGTGCCTGTAAAACTGTCTCGGGAGCTCCAGTCCCTCAAAAAGACCCGTCTGCTAGCTGATTCCAGCCTGCGTGACCTCCAGGTTCTCCGTCTTGATGCCTACGAAACGTGGTGTGGAGATGATGTGCAGTTCTTTACGCCTTACATCCGGCACGATGACTTGGATGGCGAAAAGGCCCGATCCATGCTGTTCAGCTGGGCAGAGGCTGGCAGTAAAGCTCTCTTGGATGGCTTGGAGAAGGCGCTGACACACATCACGGAATTCAGGGCTATCACAGACCTACGCACCCAAGTCTTGCAACACTGGGTGCGCGAGAGTAGTCGGGTCAAGGGCATTAATCCTGATGAAATGCTGAACAAACTCCGGGCCCTGATTAACGCTCAACTGCAAAGAGTCCTGGACGCCAAGATTGCCAAGATCCATCTCGTGAGCTCCGAGGTCAGCTCCACGCTGAATTCGTGGGTCGAAGGCGAGACTGATGCGGTGATTAATATGTGGGACGTCGACATGTTTGATATGGAAATGAGCCAGGGCGCAGTGCCTTTCATCACCGACGTCATCGCTGGCATGAATGGCCACAACCATGCTGTTTCTCGTGCTGTCAGTCGCTACCAGGCTTGGTACTCCGTCATCAATGACGTGCGTGAGGTGGTCGACATTCTACGGCGGCAGCGTTGGGATAATGACTTTGAAGAAATCGAAGCCGAAGAAACCATCGAAGCCCGGCAACAGCTCCTCAGCAAAGACGATCCCCGGGCTCTTGGAGACCGGCTCGCCGACTCGTTGCAGACTGAGTTTTCTGTGCTGGAGAAAAAGCTAGTGCAGCTGTGGACAGACAAGAGGACCAGTCCCAACAGCGGCAGCATCGCCGCGTATTTCCTGCGCATCATCCGTAGCCTCCGCTCGGCTTTGCCGGATATTCCATCTGTGAAGCCTTTTTGCTTGGAGGTCGTCCCAGAACTGCAGCAGGCTGTGGTCAAGGACACATGCACTTCGCCCTTGGACGAATATGTTCTGACGGTTCTTTCTAGGAAAACCGTCTCTTGTCGGGGCTTGTGGGAGGGAGAGCCGGCTCTTCCAACGCAGCCTTCGCCCGGGACCTTCAAGTTCTTGCGGAATCTCTCGACTTCTATGGGCGACAGGTATTCGGATCTCTGGAGTCCAACTGCTGTCATGTTACTACGAAAGCATATGGCAAAACTGCTGGAAGAAAGCTGGGCTGAAGCTATCGCGGAACTGAAAAGGGAAGACCAGGGAAAGAATCACGAGGAAGCACCGAGACAGGACCCGTCACCAACAGAAAAGGAGGCAACTGAGGAGGGTACAGCACCAGCAGATGAGGACTCAAAGCCTGGGTCTGATTCAGAGCCCAACCCTAGCTCCCAGCCCGAACCTGACGCCAACGCCAATGAAGAGTCGAGTGAAAAGCGTGCAGAGGAAGAATCCCAGAATACAGCTGCAGAGAGTGCCGAGAAGAAGGAAGCTCCTGAGAAGAACGACGTGCTCATACAATGGCTGTACGATGTCTTCTACCTTGGCAGTCCCTTTGCCGCCTCAGAGGATGAAAGCCTTCTGAAGAATCTCGAAGGCACTCTCCTGGAGCATTCGGGCCTGGATGCAGAGTCTAGGCAGAAGCTTGTCAAGTCTGCTGGCGACTACTGGAGGCGGACGTTTATGTTGTTTGGCCTTCTCCAGTAGGGCTTGAGTTTCGACTGTGCAGTGTGTCTGGGCTCTTGTCTCCCTGAAGTGATAATATTCTACTAGCAATACGTGATATGACATACAAATCCGTGGCATATGATAATAATAATGCATGCAAATGCAAATATGCAAGGTATCTGTGCGCCCGTCTGTCTCATGCCCAATTTTGCCTGCCAGACAGTTCTGCCCTGCGCTGTCTCTCCTCAACTGCATCTTCAACCCCGTTCACCAACCCGCCCGCCCTCTCCCTTTGTGCATTCTCTATCTTAGACCAACAAGGCCCAAGGCCCAAGGCCCCTGCCGCTACGAATAAACGTACACGCTCTGTTCTAGGTCTTCGTCTACTTTCTGGAAGCTCCCCTACTCAACTTGGGGAAGACCAGAGGCAGGGCCAGCTTAGCCATTGTCGACTGCGCCTTGGTCTGTGGGTTCTTGTACTGCTTGGGACGAGCGCCAACCTCGCGGAAGATCTGGGTCATGTTGGCAGGGTCGAGGTTCAGGTCGAAACGCAGGTCTGTCGTGTCCATCTCGAAGCCCTCCAGCACACAGGCCCACACGGCCGCATGGGCCAGGGCCAGCTGGTGGTGGAAGTTGTCCATGAGGCCGTTGACCGTGAACGTCTTGAACAGGTATGACGTGACGATTTCGGGCGCGCCAATCTTCTCCGTGAACACGGCACGCGGCGGCATCTTGCGGCCATCGCGGCTCTTTTTGCTCATGGAAACGTACATGATGAGGTAGTACAGGAAGCGCAGCAGGCGCATGCGCTGCACGGAGTCTGTCGAGTTGGCTATGCGCACCAGGCGGCCAGCCACAAAGCGCGACCGCAGCTGCACGTTTTCGTTGCTCGCCACGCTGTCCATCCAGTCCTTGACGGGGATCGAGTGCAGCACCTCGCGTCCAATGATGATGTCTGGCTGGTACACGTCCTGGATCTCCGTGGCGGCGAGGTTGGGCCGGGGAATGGGCTTGCTGGATCTGGCAGCCTCGTCCAGCTCTTCGCGCGAAAGCATTATCGCGGCGTTCTGCTTGACGGCTTCGAGGGTCGCCAGCTCGGCGGCGCTGAGTTTTGTTTGGTCGTTGGCCGAGGCAGTGGGCAGGGCATTGAGGATGATGTCGTCGATGGCCTTCTTGGCCTTGCGGGTACCGAAGGTCTTGTTCAGCTCGATGCGCTGGGCCATTGCTCTCTGTAGTGTAACATGGTTAGCCCTCGCCTTTCGCTGTGTTTTGCAGTTAGTTGGTTGGGATAGGGGGCAGCAACATACCATTTTCTCGGCAGGCTCCTCGTCACGGCTGGGCAGGCGAGCCTTGACAACACCGCGCAACAGCATCTTCTTGGCCTCCACAAACTTGACGGTGTTGGTCGCCGGGTCAAAGACTCCGACAAAGTGATTCACTCCGCACTCCACCATTGATGACCGGTCCTCCTTGGCAGTGTAGTCCATGATGGGATGGGCGTTGGCGTGCAGCATGACTTCTGACTTGCCGTCTTTCCGTTTCGAGCCGCTGTTCTTGCTGTAGACGTGGAAGGGAACGTTGCTGGGGACGTTGAAGCTGACCGAGGTGTCTGTCGCATGAGCACATGTTAGCCAATTGCCCATTCAGCCCATCCCAAAATGAGAGTGCAACTTAGAACATACCAACTCCGGGCGCCCAGGCCAGCGTAGACTTGACTGCTCTCTGTAGTTTCACGGGCTTGCCCGCCTTCTGGCCGGCCTGGACCTTCTTGCCAGTGGCCGAAGCATCGTCGGATCTCTTGCGCTTCTTTTCGGTTACGCTGGGCATGGTGATGATATGGTGAGATTAAGATGGAGCCGGCGATCAAATGAAGCCCGTCTCGTCAGAGGAATGCGATGAAGACAAGTCGGTAGCAAAGCCCGTTTTTTTGATACAGTCGTCGTTGCTGCCGCATCGCGCTGCCGTCAAAGCCAAAACTTTTCTCAAAAAAAAATAATATGCAATGGGCTTATCGCAAATACCCACAGATTATCCGTTATCGGCACTTTGATTTTTGCCGGCAAATTTACTAGCAGGGGTGCTTTGATGGCAAGGGGTCAGTGTAGAGTGGTGGGGCACCTGTCAAGCTCTCTTGACTCTCCCTTCATCGAGATATTTGTGTAGCACGGTTCAGTTTGTTCGCGATCTCCCATTGATATCAGCATGTTATGTCATAGCTTGATTTTTTGGGAAGATATGAAAGTGGCCAAGGTGAAGAAGAAGGAGAAGAATAGGTCATATTGGTCCCGTCTCCAACACAACGTCTCAACTCCAACCGTCAGCTACAACAACCCCAATGTAACCCCGCAGTATGTCTCTCAGATTTGGAGAAGCGCACAACAGAATTTCCGCAAATGCAGACCCACCTTATGCTCAAAATCCAAACACACAAGAGCATCATTCAAGAAATCACGGCATGATATTTCACATTTGAGGTACAGTTTAAGTTTTCAGCATAACTTTGATTTGATTGATTTGCTGGTAGTCTCCTTGATGCCGGAATCCCAGTGACCTAATTTGTATTGTACAGAAAGTTCGTTTCTCGTGAACATCTTCTTGAATTTCCTTCGACTGGTCGTGATGGCAGAATGAAGCCTTTCGTAATGTTCGGAGTTGTCGGTACAGGGATGAGGTGAGGACCCAGTACGTGAGGGGAGCATTGCAACTGATCCGCAAAATGCTGTCAAGGCCGGGCGTGAGGTTTCAAGGCGGAGATGTCGTCATGGCCGCTGTGAGGTTGGGCATTTATTTGCTGTGAATTGGTTAGCATCTTGAAAGGTCTTTGACGATGAGCAGATGAGAATAACTTACGAGCGCGCCCGCATCTTTCTGCGCTTACGCTTGAGGCGTCTAACTCTCTTCTTTCTCCACTTAGCTCTCATCTTGGATAACCCTGTGGTGATGTTAGTTGAACGTTCGACATTTGGTCAAGCATAGCAATCATCGGTTCATGTATCGACGAGACGCATGGCGCTGGGTGTTCAAACAAAGCAAAGCTTGACACACAGGACAAGCAATCCTCAATCGATCATTCGATGAAAAGCATATTGATGCTGTGCTGTAGTAAGGGGGTGGTACTCACGAAATAAGAGTCTTTGGTGATCTGATGTAAATGTTCGGATTGAAGATGGCCGGGCGGCAAGCTCGACTTTTGTAGCAGAGCATTTTGGATTTAGGGCAGCCCACCAACTTTGTGGCCCACACTCGCACGTGACCATGTTCTACTACATAGTCACGTGATGCAACGGTTTCTGACCAGCAATGTGGAGAGCATGCAGCAACCAGCTCCACACAAGCTCCACTAAGCTTGCGTTGAGTCACCTAAGTCCAAACGCAGCCATTTTTAGCTACTTCCTAATCGAGCCAAACTTCATCAAATGAGGCGATTTGATTGGTTTGAACCCTCTTTGTCTTCCCGTTCACCCTAAAGCTGTGCATTGTGTTAGCAACCACCACCTCTTTTGGTAGATACTACTTTGTGTGAGTGTTGGGAAAAAGAAAATGACAGAATACCGTAGAACTTAGATATTCATCCACCAACATTTTCAATTTTCACTCTGTCAAACGCGTTCAACTATCAACAAGCACGAATTGCTTCACTCATTTTCGACCATTTTTTGACCATTATCGACCATGTCTCTCGTCTCACACAAGTCCGACCAGGCATCACGCCTTCCTACATGCTCAGAGGTCTTCATCTCGCATCTACCAAAGCATTCTGATCCAGTAGGATATGTTTCCGTGAGACACAATCGCTCTGGTGCATGGCGTAAGCTTCATCTCTGCTACAATATCCCTGTTGTGTGACACGTTACTGAATACCGCCGTAGACGGTTTTGAGTTGACCAACAACTCCCCAGTGTCAGTTGGGCGTAGCCAGGACAAGTAAATATTGAAGATCATGTCATTGCTATTCTACAGAATTTATCTTACAGCTTCTCAGTGACGTTCAGCTCAACGACTGTCTTGTGTCGAGGAAACACTTTGAAATCTTTCCCGTCATTATCGATGACAGCCAGCTTGACACGCCGCTCTTCTTCGTCCGCGACCGTGCATCCGACAATGGCACCACAGTAAATGGCATCGAAATTGGCGGCTATGCACGGGGCTGGTTTCTCCACCACGGCGATATCATACGACTGCAGGACTAGGAATTCTGCTTCGTCCAATATCACCAACTATCAGTCACTTGGACAACCCAAGAAACTGAAGACTTCCAGGCAGGTTTTTCTTTTTCATCGCAAGAGGAGCCAGCGGCCTTTGTCTAATTTCTAACACCCTTTAGTCTCTTGGGCCCGTTTACAATGTGTCACGAAAGCTACTTGGCGAAGGAGCTCAGGCCAAGGTGTACGTTGCGTTCAACACCAAGAGCAAATGCCAGGTTGCTTGTAAGGCGATCAATCTCGGACGCCATGACAAGGAATCCGCATCTCTAAGGAAGCGGTCGCGTCTGGAGTCGTCGATACTTCGGAAGCTCAACCATGTAAGATTTCTCTAAACTTTTTCCACGCCACTTACCTGATGCTCAACTAACTCGTCAAAATAGCCGAACGTCTTGCGGTTCGAGTATGCAGCTACAACCGATCGGTCATGGTACCTCTTCACCTCGTTGTCGACCGGCGGTGACCTGTTCTCGTACATGACAAAAACGGATATCAACGAAACAGTCATCCGCACTATCGTTCTGCAGATTGTGATGGGACTGGCTCATATTCACAACAAGCGGATTGTCCACAGAGACATTAAGCCGGAGAATATCCAGTTTTCGGTGGCTCCCAAAGTCACATATCCCGTTGTCATCGCCGACTTTGGCCATGCTACATTTCTCAAGGAGGGCAAGATGCTCTCCTCCCTCGCTGGCACGGCGCCATTCCGGGCTCCGTAAGTAGACAACCATCAATATTCTTGCAGCGTGGTACGACCAAATAGAACTAATCATTTCCAGGGAAATACACTATCGCGAGTCATATGACTTTGCGGTTGACATGTGGGCTCTGGGCATCACCATTCTTCTGATGCTTCTACCAAACCATCTCGACAATTTTGGTAGGCTGTTTTCCCACTCTCAAGAGGGAATTAATTCGTCTCTTGATCGCGTCTTCAAGTACAGTAAGATAAAGATCCGGAGAAACGGTCGCAATTTCATCCGAGCTTGTTTAAGGATCGACTCCGAAGAGCGCATGAATGCCAACCAAGCCCTCAGCCATCGTTGGATCGGCCACAAGAATCAGGATATGCGGGTTGTTTACAAGAGAGTCATGGCCAGATGGAAGCAGTACCCACAGCGAATCCGCACAGGTCATGATATTCCAGAATTGAGAGCCCCCAGCGTTGTACAAGGTGCCTCTGCCCCTTCCAACGATGAGGATTCTCACTCAAAGTCAAAAGGCTCTAAAGAAGAATTCCAGGACGGTACGGCGAATGTGCCCTGGTCGGATACTTTGCCACTATCACGGCTCGATGTGGTGAGGAAATCAATCTCTGCGGCGGATGGGGCTCATGAGACAGGACACTGTGCATCCTGTAAGCATAATAAGACCAAGTCCTGGCAGTGATTGTCAATGAAAGCTTGCTACGTCACGATTCATCTCAACGTTGACTTTGATTCCCAACAGGAACGAGAATGTAGTGATATGTATGAAAACACAGAATCTTTACTTGAAGTGCGTGCGTGAACTTGATCAATGTATTAACCCTAGCACATTTATTAGGGTATTAACTTCAAAGATTATGATTGAAACCCAGAAAAACCCAAAGTCTATGCAACACAAACGCCACCAAACAATATCTCCAACGCTCCCTCTTTTTATACTCCAGTCCACTTGCCAAACTGCTTGTATCGCTTGTACTGTGTGCCAAGAATCGCGCGTCCACTCATGTCCAGCGAGTCATTGAGAATCTTGCGGACCTCGGGCGGCGTGATGTCGAAAATGGAGTTCATGCCCAGCTCCAGAGCATCTCTCACTGGTCTAGGCACGTCAACATGCAGCTGAAGCTTGACATACGAGACGAGCACTAGGTACATCTGGCGACCAGCAGCTCTCTTGGCAATGTCCGTCGCAGTATCAAGAGCGTTTGTGGAGTTCTGCTTGTGGTGGGCGACACTGGCTGCCATGGGCTCACACACCAAGGTCACCAGGCGCGTGAACGAGGCAGCGTGCTTGCCCCAGTGAGAGAAGTCGCCGTCTCGGATGTTCACTGGCTGGGAAGCCCATTTGCCCAGACGGGCGTCATAGGGCGTCAGGAGCAGGCCAGAGAGCAGCGACTGCAGAGTGGCGATCAAGATGTGAAAACGGCCGTCCAGGCGGACGCGGAACCGGCGCAGGATAGCCTCCATCAGCTTGCACAGCCAGTCAAAGACCACGGGGGAGTCCTTGACAGCCACGGCACCGGTGGTATTACTGGAGATCTCGCTAACCATGGCCAGCGTCTGTTCAATATTCCACTGCTTCAGACGGGCAGAACTGCTGTTGAGGAACAGCCGAAGAATATCACAGCTCTTGGTAAAGATGTGTCCGTTCTGTGCGTTCAGTGCAAACTTCAGCAGCTTGTTGTAAGCGGCGGGGATCGAGTTTTGCCCTTCGCCATCGGCATCTTGTCTGCTACTAACAATCGACGCGCATATCTTGACGGCCTTGAGCTGCAAATCAGTGTTCTCGGCCGAGTCAAGAGCGTCAATGATGCCGTGGAAATAGGCAAGAAGGCCGTTCCCATCCATGGGCCCCGCAATAGCTTCCAACGTCTCTCGGATGAGAACCTCATAGTCAGCAGGACGCAGAACATCGGGCGAGGCACTATTCTCGGGCGAATGGCCTTGCTGGAACTGGGACGGCAGACTCTTGACGGAATCGCGGAGCGTGCGAATCAAGAAAGTCCGAGTCTTCCAGCCCAGAAGAGTGCCCTGCGAGATGCCCTCGGCAGCTAAAGGCTCGAGCTTCTTGACCTTGAGTTTCGAAATTTGAGACGTGGAGTTTTGAATCACCCCCGAAGCATCGATGGCTGCCAGGATGACATAGGGGAAGGAAACGCTAAGTTGAGACTTGGATTGATGCTCAAGAATAGTAGTCTTAACCATAGACAGAAGGAGCTTCTCGGTCTTGTCCAAGTCAAAGGCGGCAGCATCTTTGAGGGTAATCTTCTTAACAGTAGCAATCAGCGTCTTCAAAAGCGTGATACGGAGGTGATGCGTCTCCAGGTATCCCATCTCTGAAGAGCATTCAGCGACAAACGTACTGGCACTTTCAAGGAACGAGCGGCCCCATTCTTCAAAGTGAGACACCATCTGTTTGATGATGGCTGATGCCAGGCTTTCAAAGAGCACATCAAGGCCATGCACTTCCGCCAACTTCCGAGTATGCTTTTTGCGGCGGAATGAAGCAGAGGCAGAGTCTGAAAGAAGGATAAGGTGGTCAAAGGAAATGCCCTTGTAGAACGTCGATCTCTTCATCATTTTGCCCATGAGATTCAGGCAGGTCTTCCACAGCGCAGGCTCATGGGTAGACGACTTGGTCAGTAGGCTCACGCTTGATGTCATGATGGCCTCTCGGTGCATGCGGGAGAAGCAGTCGTCTGGTATGCCAGCAAGAATAGAGATGGCAGAGGCCATGTGCGAGGACGAGGTGCTGGAGGAAATAATAGAGACGAGGGCGTCAATGAGAGACTCGATAAGCTTCCGGTTGTTGACGATGTTTTCATTGGTGATGAGAGCAGACAGATACTCGAAGGTGGCAGAGTCGGGAGACTCGCAGTCAATGATGTACTTTCTGACAAACTTGGGGAAGTCTTTGGTTTTGGCAGACAGCAGGGGGATGAGTCTGGAAGAGACCTTGGTGGCTAGATCAAGATACGGCGTGGGAAAGGGGGAGGGAGATCCAGAGCCAGAAGCAGTTGCATTGGACTTCTTGGAGCTGTCCTTTGCCAGGTATTTGGCAATCTTCAAAGTCATGGCAGATACGTCTGGCTCATGCTCGCCGTCAGGATACATGAAAAGCCACAGCTGGTCAAGAAACTTGAATGCCTCAAGAGCATCGGCCTCCTCCAATGACCCCTTGACAGCTACCCTGGTAAGCTCGGCTTCCACTTCGGTCCAGATCTTGCTTCTCTCTTCGGGTGGAACCCACGGCACAATCTTGGCCAGGACGCACCACCGGAGCGTGTTGAGTGAGGCGTGAGAAGCCGTATGTTCAAGAGACGCCAATGTGAGGTTCATGATCGGCACCGCGCTGGGATCGGTGAAATCAGGGGATCGGATCTGAGACGTGATGGAGTCAAGAAGAACGTAGCGTGGTCCGACCTGAACGGGCGTTTGCTCTTCAAGCCACACAAGCAGATGGGAAAGCTGGGTGGGGGTCATGTGGCTTTCAATGCTGCTAGAGGTGGCCTGGTCGTGGCGGAGGGTGTCGTCCAGCCACGGCGAAGACTCAATGGTGTTTTTCGACTCACACACACACAGCTGGTCGTACCAGAGCTTCCAGAAGGTTGTTAGGTCACGTGCCTCGGCATAGGCCAGCTTGATCTGGCGGACAACCTGCTGTACCTCGTCGCCCTCGTAGGTGTCGTCGCTACCAACAATGCTTGCTCTTCTGCAAAGCTCTTCGGAGAGCATGATCTGGCCGTAGGGATAAAAGATGACGTGTCGGTCACACGCAAGCACCCTAGAAAGAACCGTCCATTGGGTGCTATCAGACTCGAGGACATAGTTTCTGCAGACATTTTGGAGAGACTCGCGCTGGATGCGCGCTTCACGGGCTTTGGCGATATCGAGAATGAGCGTCATAGCCAAGGGCTTGTCTGGGTTGTTGTCCGCATCGAGAACACCCTCGACAGAGGTGAATATCTGATAGTGCCAGCTCTCGCGGGACTTGGGCGAGCTAACATTGAGATCAGGCGCATCAAGACTCAGGGTATATAACACAGGAGCGCAGACGAGCGGATTTGATTGGATGGCTGCCACTATAGCCGCAAGAATCTCGGTGTCTTCGTTGTTCAGGAAGGTGGCTCTGGCGGGGAAGATGACGGCACGGGTGTAGAAGTTTTCGAGTGTCCGTTTCCACGTGGTTTGGGTCTGGATTGGAAGCTCCTCGTTCTGAGGCGTGCCATATGTGCGGTGGTCGAGCGAAGAGATGATTTGAAGGACCTGTAGAGAGGTGGCGGAGGCCACTTCCACGGCATCCGTAGCACCAATGCGATGCAGGTCCCACATTGAACACATGACCGAAGGCCACGACTCTTGCTTGGGGCGATGCTCGGAGGAAGCGGTTGACATGGTCGTTGAGCAGAGGCTCAGAATCGGCGTGACAAGTCCCAGAGCCTCGGCCGCAGGGGAAGCAAAAAGAGACTTGATGTGCTCCGCGCCCATAGTATCGCGGGACGAAAGATGTTGTGAGTCGAGGCGCGCAAGAAGAGTAGCAAGAGCGGCAAGAAGTGCCTGGGCGCAGTTGAGGGAGCACTCGGTGCTTCTAAGAGATTCGAGGTCGAAGGTGGCGTTCTGAGAGCGCTTGCGCTTGCCACTTTCCACAGGCGGCGGCAGGCTGGCGGTTTCCGAGACGTTCTTCAGGGCAAGCTGTAGTACAGATATGAACTTGCGGTCGGCAAGAGACTTGGCCAGCGAGAAGAGAGGAATGCGACCAAACACATGTTCGATGATGGTCCAAGTCAGAGGATGTCTGCGGATCGTCTCAGCCTGCGGCTTGGTAGCCGGGCCATTCATAAGCTTCAGGAGCCACCGGAGAACCGTTTCCTCAACGGCATAGTGCTCGCCGCCAATTGAAGTGGTAAGAAGCCGCCAGAGTTCATCGAGGGTCTCGCCTTTAGCACCGGGGCCAGTCTTCTCCAGAGACCGGGCCAACTTTGCTAGATTGTTTTCAGGCTGATAATTGGTCAGCAGGTGATAAATAGCAGGCCATCGCACTTGAAACTTACCTCCATAGCTTGCGCAAGTTGTATTTTGTACCTCAACAGAAGCTCAAGCTGCGTTCGCGAAAGCAAAGAACAAAGTTGTGAAGAAGAAGTCTTGCGCCGAAAATTTTAGTGGAGCCCAGACCGAGAGTCTAATTCTGCCATCGAGAGCTGTGCCCAAATAGGCAGTCGTGCTCTCACCGCCTTTGATGGGCTCCAATTTCCCGGCTGGTTCTCGTCAAACGTGATGCTCAGTGTGTGCCGGTAAAAAAAACTCCTGTCGAACCTCCATCTCCATCCCTCACGATCCCTCACCAACGGCGCCGAAGCCCTTCTCCACAGCCCGATCTTTTTCGCCCGCGCAACGTGATTCCACAATGGCCGACTCTACCGCTCGCCCCGCCCCCGTCGCCCGCCCTGTCAGCGAGGCTCTGCTCAACGAAAAGGTGCGTTTGTTGCTTGGGATCCTCAACGACTACTTACGGCCCCGTGCTTGAGCTGACCGTGTGTGCTGCGGCACTTGTTCTCGTGTGTGTAGTGGGATCGCTGCCTGTCCAACCTGATTGTCAAGAGCTCCCTCGGCCTTGGCTTCGGTGTTGTTTTCTCCGTGCTGCTGTTCAAGCGCCGCACCTGGCCTGCCGTCATTGGCGTTGGCTTCGGTGCCGGTCGCGCCTATGAGGAGTGCAACATCAGCCTGAAGGTTGCCGCCCAGAACCTGAAGAACCAGTCTTGAAACGGTTCCTTTCCACATCCTTTGCCGGCGAATCGACTGCTCCAGAGAGCCCAAATGACGACCTACGATTATAAAGCTTTGTACTATGAGCTGGGTGTTGGATGAGGTGGACATGGAGGATTGGCGGCTTCGTCACTACACGCAGCGGATGGATCGCACATGACGCCTATCCGGACCAGACATGGCAAAGCCAGTGTACAACACATCAACATTATAGAGACCCGCGGTATTCTAGAAAGCAATATCGACTACCTTTTGCCTTTTGCCTCTTGCCTTTTGCACCAGATAAAGCCATTGGTACTTGCACTTGCTCACATTTGAAGACTTGTATGTAGTTGAGCTGAATGGCGGCGGAACATAAGGGTTTTATCACGTTCTCAAGTCTCGCCATATCAAACTTGCTGTATGCTCCCAACTTTGCCTAGCGTTCCAAGTCGTGAAGTCGTACGGTCCAATGTCGTGCTATTGGGGTAGCCGTTTTCTGCATCTGCCATGCAAGAAGTAGAATACAGTTATCATTTGTTACAATCACACTTCTTTTGCAAAACAATTGCTGTGTTCATCATCGAGAACAGGAATGTTTGCTGTAGCTTCTAGTGTTTGCTTGAATCTTGTTATGCATAAAACGGGGGACATGCATTTAGTGGGTCAATCCCCCATCTTAGTCAGCCAAACCCTGTCGCCCGCCAGAGAGGACAGGGCTGAACGAAATTTTTGGACGACCATCATGCAAGGCTGGCAAATAACTTCCCGTACATGAAGCCTCAAACACAACGTCGACGTGATACTGTAGCACGTGGTCGCGTGCAACTTAATTCTTCTTTACCGATACCTCCAGCTCTATCCGCGAACACTTTCCAATCAGGCTCTTGTGATAGTTCAGCAAATCTCAGCCCTTAAAGTTATTCGCACCGATAAAGCTGCGGCGCGTCAAGTCGCGTTCATCTGAACGGTGAGCGCAATCTACTCGACATCCAAGTTCTGTCCCCATTGACCCATTACTAACTTTGCCCTGCCTAATTGTCTAGAAATCATCGCGATCGCAGACATGTCCGGTCTCCCTCCACCTCCTCCCCCGGGCTGGGCGGCGCCGCCTCCTCCTCCTCCGCCTCCCTCGTCGTTTCTCCCCCCACCACCTTCAGCTCCGGCGCCCCCTCCTCCTGGATACCGCCCTTCAAACGACCTCCAACTTGCCAAGTTTGCGCAAAAGAAGAAAGAATGGCTCCGCGACCGCAGGCTACGATTTGGCGAAAAGCGCAAAAGCGGATTCGTCGAGACCCAGAAAGCCGACATGCCACCTGAGCATCTGCGCAAGATTGTTCGCGACATTGGCGACGTTTCACAGAAAAAGTACACGAGCGACAAACGGTCATATCTCGGTGCGTTGAAGTTCATGCCTCACGCCGTCATGAAACTTCTCGAGAACATGCCAATGCCTTGGGAGTCTACTCGTGAGGTCAAAGTCCTTTACCACGTAAACGGCTGCTTGACCTTAGTCAACGAGATTCCTCGTGTTGTCGAGCCCGTCTTTTTCGCACAATGGGCCATGATGTGGGTGTACATGCGCAAAGAAAAGCAAGACCGTCGACTTTTCAAACGCATGCGTTTTCCTCCTTTCGACGACGAAGAGCCGCCGCTATCGTGGTCTGAGAACATCGAGGACGTGGAGCCCCTTGAGCCCATTCAGTTCGAGCTTGACGAAGACGATGACGAAGCCGTATACGAGTGGTTCTACGACCATAGACCCCTTTTAGATACTCCTCACGTCAATGGTCCCAGTTACAAAACATGGAACCTCAGCTTGCAACAGATGGCAACACTGTTCCGACTGAGTAGACCTCTGATCTCTGATGTGGTGGACAAAAACTACTTTTACCTCTTTGATCTCCCCAGTTTCTTTACTGCCAAAGCTCTGAACGTGGCTTTCCCTGGTGGCGCCAAGTTTGAACCTTTGTACAAGGATATCGACCCGAATGACGAGGACTTTGGCGAGTTCAACGCCATTGACCGCATCATCTTCCGAACCCCGACAAGAACCGAGTCTCGAGTCGCATACCCTTACCTTTACAACTCGCTTCCGCGCAGTGTCAGCCTCTCCTGGTACTCACATCCCCAGGTTGTGTACTCCAAACCCGAATCTCCCGATCTCCCGGCTTTTCACTTTGACCGCCGGCTCCACCCAATCTCTTCACGCAACGTCAAGCCCATGAACGTTGAGCTGTCCCATGAAGACGAGATCTTTGGCGTTGGCAACAATGAAGAGCCTGAAGAGTCTCTATTCGAGTTCCCTCCGGATGTTCAGCCATTCCTAGCTGACGAGGACCTTGAGAACGAAGACACTGCTGATGCTATCCAACTTTGGTGGGCTCCTTTCCCCTTCGATCGCCGGTCCGGTCGCATGGTACGTGCCCAAGATGTGCCACTGGTCAAGCAGTTCTATCTTGAGCATCCTGTGCCCAACGACAAGAACCGCATTCCTATCAAGGTCAGCGTTTCATACCAGAAACTACTCAAGACGTACATCTTGAACGAGCTTCACGAAAAGCCTGCCAAGTCACTGAACAACCAGAGCTTGCTCAAGTCTCTCAAACAGACAAAGTTCTTCCAGCAGACCACGATTGACTGGGTTGAGGCCGGTCTACAAGTGTGTCGTCAGGGTTTCAACATGCTGAATCTGTTGATTCACCGCAAAAACTTGACATACCTGCATCTCGATTACAACTTCAACCTGAAGCCTGTCAAAACTCTGACCACCAAGGAACGCAAAAAGTCCCGCTTCGGTAACGCCTTCCACCTCATGCGTGAGATTCTCCGTTTGACGAAGCTCATCGTCGATGCCCAAGTCCAGTACCGTCTAGGTAACATCGACGCCTTCCAGCTTGCCGATGGTATCCTGTACGCGTTCAACCACGTTGGTCAGCTCACTGGTATGTACCGTTACAAGTACAAGCTAATGCACCAAATCCGTACGTGTAAAGATCTCAAGCATCTGATCTACTACCGTTTCAACGCCGGCCCTGTTGGAAAGGGACCTGGCTGTGGTTTCTGGGCTCCTGCCTGGAGAGTGTGGCTGTTCTTCATGCGTGGCATTATTCCCCTGCTGGAAAGATGGCTTGGAAACTTGCTGTCTCGCCAGTTTGAAGGTCGTCATAGTAAGGGTGTAGCCAAGACTGTTACTAAGCAACGTGTCGAGTCTCACTTCGATCTGGAGCTTCGTGCGTCTGTCATGGCTGACTTGATGGACATGATGCCCGAGGGTATCAGACAGAACAAGGTCCAGACCGTTCTGCAGCATCTGTCAGAGGCATGGAGATGTTGGAAGTCCAACATTCCTTGGAAGGTTCCTGGTCTTCCTGCCCCTATCGAAAACATCATTCTTCGTTATGTCAAGGCGAAGGCTGATTGGTGGATTTCCGTCGCCCACTACAACAGAGAGCGTATCCGCCGCGGTGCCACTGTTGACAAGACGGTGGCCAAGAAGAACGTTGGCCGTCTTACTCGTCTTTGGCTGAAGTCTGAGCAGGAACGCCAACACAACCACATGAAGGACGGTCCGTATGTGTCTTCTGAGGAAGCCGTTGCCATCTACACCACCACTGTGCACTGGCTTGAGTCGCGCAAGTTCTCGCCTATTCCCTTCCCCTCGGTGTCCTACAAGCACGACACCAAGATTCTTATCCTGGCCCTCGAGCGTCTTCGTGAGGCTTACTCCGTCAAGGGGCGCCTCAACCAGAGCCAACGTGAGGAACTGGCTCTCATTGAACAGGCCTATGATAGCCCTGGCACGACTCTGGAGCGTATCAAGCGCTTCATGCTCACCCAGCGCGCCTTCAAGGAAGTCAGCATTGATATGAACGACAACTACAGCACCATCAACCCGGTGTATGACATTGAGCCCATGGAGAAGATTACCGATGCTTATCTTGATCAATACCTTTGGTACCAGGCCGACCAGCGTCATCTGTTCCCTGCTTGGATCAAGCCGTCCGACTCTGAAGTCCCCCCTCTCCTGACGTACAAGTGGACTCAAGCCATCAACAACCTGGATGGTGTTTGGGATGCAGAGAATGGAGAGTGCAATGTCATCATTGAGACTGAGCTGTCCAAGGTGTATGACAAGATGGAATTGACTCTCCTGAACTCTCTGCTCCGTCTGATCATGGACCACAACCTGGCTGATTACATTACTGCCAAGAACAACATTCAGCTTACTTACAAGGACATGAACCATGTCAACAGCTATGGTATGATTCGTGGTCTGCAGTTCTCTGGCTTTGTTTTCCAGTACTACGGTCTTGTCCTGGATCTGCTTCTGCTTGGCCCCCAGCGTGCTAGTGAAATTGACGGCCCTCCTCAGAGCCCCAACGGCTTCCTGCAGTTCCGTGACAAGGAGACTGAAACGCGCCACCCCATCCGTCTATACACCCGTTACATCGACAAGATTTGGATTCTCTTGCGCTTCACTGCGGATGAGTCTCGCGACTTGATCCAGCGGTACCTCACCGAGCAGCCTGATCCCAACTTTGAGAATGTCATTGGCTTCAAGAGCAAAAAGTGCTGGCCTCGTGACTGCCGTATGCGCCTAATGCGTCACGATGTCAACCTTGGTCGTGCTACCTTCTGGGACTTGAAGAACCGCCTCCCCCGTTCTCTGACTACCATTGAGTGGGATGACAGTTATGTCAGTGTGTACAGCCGTGACAACCCGAACCTGTTGTTCTCTATGTGTGGTTTCGAAGTTCGCATTCTGCCCAAGTGCCGCAACCAAAACGAGGAGTTTTCGGTCAAGGACAGCGTGTGGTCTCTTGTCGACAACACAACCAAGGAACGGACGGCTCATGCCTTCCTTCAGGTCACCGAGGACGATATTGCCAAGTTCAACAACCGCATCCGCCAGATTCTCATGTCTTCTGGCTCCACGACCTTCACCAAGATTGCCAACAAGTGGAACACTGCTCTTATTGCTCTATTCACGTACTACCGTGAGGCTGCTGTGTCTACTATTCCTCTTCTTGACACCATTGTCAAGTGCGAGACCAAGATCCAGACCCGTGTCAAGATTGGTCTCAACTCCAAAATGCCCTCTCGTTTCCCGCCCGCTGTCTTCTACACCCCCAAGGAGCTGGGTGGCCTGGGTATGATCTCTGGCTCGCACATTCTCATTCCCGCCAGCGACAAGCGTTGGTCAAAGCAGACCGATACTGGTGTCACGCACTACCGTGCTGGTATGACGCACGATGAGGAGACTCTCATCCCGAACATCTTCCGATACATTATTCCCTGGGAGGCCGAGTTCATTGACTCCCAGCGTGTGTGGACAGAGTACTCTCAGAAGCGTCTCGAGGCCAGCCAACAGAACCGTCGTCTGACTCTTGAGGATCTGGAAGACAGTTGGGATCGTGGTCTGCCTCGTATCAACACCCTCTTCCAGAAGGATCGTAGCACTCTGAGCTTCGACAAGGGTTACCGTGTGCGCTCGGAATTCAAAATCTACCAGCTCATGCGGAGTAATCCGTTCTGGTGGACCAGCCAGCGCCACGATGGTAAACTGTGGAACCTCAACGCCTACCGTACCGATGTTATTCAGGCTCTAGGTGGTGTTGAGACTATTCTGGAGCACACTCTGTTCAAGGCTACCGGCTTCCCGTCATGGGAGGGTCTGTTCTGGGAGAAGGCTTCCGGTTTCGAAGAGTCCATGAAGTTCAAGAAGCTCACCAACGCCCAGCGCTCCGGTCTGAACCAGATTCCCAACCGTCGCTTTACTCTGTGGTGGTCGCCGACCATCAACCGTGCCAATGTGTACGTTGGTTTCCAGGTGCAGCTGGATCTGACGGGTATCTTCCTTCACGGTAAGATTCCCACGCTCAAGATCTCGCTGATTCAAATCTTCCGTGCCCATTTGTGGCAGAAGATCCACGAGTCTGTTGTCATGGATCTGTGTCAAGTGTTTGACCAGGAACTGGAGTCTCTCGGCATCGAAATGGTGCAGAAGGAGACGATCCATCCCAGAAAGTCGTACAAGATGAACTCTTCGTGCGCGGATATCCTGCTGTTTGCCAGTCACAAGTGGAATGTCACTCGTCCTTCGCTGCTGTACGATACCAAGGACGTGGTTGAGCCGATCTCGACCAACAAGTTCTGGATTGACGTACAGCTGCGTTACGGTGACTACGATTCTCATGACATTGAGCGTTACACTCGTGCCAAGTATCTCGACTACACGACGGACTCGGGTCTGTACCCCAGTGCCACCGGTCTGATGATTGGTATTGATCTGGCCTACAACCTGTACTCTGCTTATGGCATGTACTTCCCCGGTCTCAAGGTTCTTGTACAGCAGGCCATGGCCAAGGTCATGAAGGCCAATCCTGCTCTGTACGTTCTTCGCGAGCGTATCCGCAAGGGTCTGCAACTGTACGCCTCTGAGAGCAACCAGGAGTTCCTGAACTCGCAGAACTACTCGGAGCTGTTCAGCAACCAGACTCAGCTCTTCATTGATGACACCAATGTGTATCGTGTGACCATTCACAAGACCTTTGAGGGCAACTTGACAACGAAGCCCATCAACGGTGCCATCTTCATCTTCAACCCCCGTACAGGCCAGCTGTTCTTGAAGATTATTCACACTAGCGTTTGGGCTGGCCAGAAGCGTCTTGGCCAGCTTGCCAAGTGGAAGACGGCCGAAGAAGTTGCTGCGCTGATTCGCTCTCTTCCCCACGAAGAGCAGCCTCGCCAGCTTATCGTGACTCGCAAGGGTCTTTTGGATCCCCTTGAGGTGCATCTGCTGGACTTCCCCAACATCTCGATTCGTGCTTCCGAGCTGCAGCTGCCGTTCCAGGCTGCGATGAAGGTTGAGAAGCTCGGTGACATGATTCTGCGGGCCACGGAGCCGCAGATGGTTCTCTTCAACCTCTACGACGACTGGCTGAAGAGCATTTCATCGTACACTGCCTTCTCCCGTCTGGTTCTGATTCTGCGTGCCCTGCATGTCAACCAGGACAAGACGAAGCTCATTCTGCGCCCCGACAAGTCTGTGGTTACCCTTGACCATCAGATCTGGCCTTCGCTCTCTGACGAGGACTGGATCAAGGTTGAGACGCAGCTGCGTGATCTGATCCTGCACGATTACAGCAAGAAGAACAACGTCAATGTTGCCAGTTTGACTAGCAGTGAAGTGCGCGATATCATCCTGGGTATGGAGATCTCGGCGCCTTCGATGCAGCGCCAACAGGCCGCGGAGATTGAGAAGCAGCAGCAGGAGCAGGCTCAGCTGACGGCTGTGACTACCAAGACCCAGAACGTGCATGGCGAGGAGATTGTGGTGACCACGACGTCACAGTTTGAGACTCAGACTTTTGCGTCCAAGACGGAGTGGCGTACCAGAGCCATTGCTACGTCGAACCTTCACACGCGGTCCAACAACATTTACGTGTCATCTGTGGATAGCGACTCGGACGACAGCATCACATATGTCATGCCAAACAACATTCTCAAGCGCTTCATTACGATCGCCGATCTGCGTGTGCAAATTGCGGGCTACCTCTACGGTGTTTCGGCGCCGGGTACCAACGACCAGATCAAGGAGATCCGGTGTATCGCCATGGTTCCGCAGGTCGGCCAGCTGCGCAGTGTCAATCTGCCGCAGCAGCTGCCGCACAGCGACCAGCTCGACGGTATGGAGCTTCTGGGCATCATCCACACGGTGGCCGGCAACGAACTGCCATACATGTCGGCCGTAGACGTGACGCAGGCGGCCAAGCTCACGGAAAGCCACGAGGCATGGAACCGCGAGAGCACAATTACGGTGGCGGTGTCCTTTACGCCCGGCTCGGTGTCGCTTTCCGCCTGGGGCTTGACGCCGCAGGGCTACAAGTGGGGTCTGGACAACAAGGACCTCGGCTCAGACCAGCCGCAGGGCTTCACGACGACCATGGGTGACAAGCGCAAGCTGCTGCTGTCGCCTCGGTTCAAGGGCTTCTTCCTGGTTCCCGAGCTTGGTCGGTGGAACTACAGCTTCCTTGGCACCGTGTTTGACGGCATGGCCAAGAAGACGGTGCGTGTCAAGCTGGACACGCCGCGGCCGTTCTACAGCGAGGATCACCGGCCAATCCACTTCCACGATTTCTCGCAGCTGGAGGATGTGGGCGTCGACCGCGACGACAACTTTGCCTGAGGCGGTGGTGAATGGCTGCAGGCACGGGGATATGAGGATATATACCAGGCCGGCTGGGTCTCGGGGGAGGGTCAAAATGAGGCTGGAGGCGGGTGTCATTTTTCACATCAAAAATGTTGGAATTTCCTTTCAGTTTTTTTTCTTGCTTTTGTTTCTTTTCTTCATTGCGTCATGGATGGGTTCTTGGCTTCTGCTGTCTTGTTTTCTTTTCATACATTTTTTCTCATAAATAATCTGTACAATCTGGAGTTTTCCTTTCCTTTTTGCACGCGCTGCTCACATCTCAGTGGACTTATAAACGTAACCCTGGTTATGTTGTAACCCTAGCCAACGCTATGTGGTTTTTTCTCTTGTTTTTTTCTCTTTCTTTTTTCTCTTTTTTTGCCTGATTTCTGTTGGTCGCTATACGCACACACACAGACACAACATGCACATCGAACTCGCACTAGGGTGTCATATAAGCAAGATTAATGGCCTTTATGCATTCATGCGCTAGCCGCCTCTCAAGGCCCTGTTTCGGTATATTGGCCAAAAGCAAGGCGAGCCCTGTTCAGGTTAACAAGCCGCCTGGGGGAGGAGGGCGTCTTGGGGCCTGGACATATGTGAACAGTTGTGTTGGTAGCGCTACGGAACGGCTTGCATGAACGACAAGGCAGCGGTGAAATTGGTGTGTGAAAGAAGGATCTGAACAAAGAGCACCCGCGGCCTGCCTGGAGACGGACACGGGCGGAAGCTGTGTGTTGTTGTTGTTTTTGTCTGCATTCTGCATTCTGCAAGCTTCTTCGAGGTCACCTGTTTTTCCTGTTTGACCTAGGCAGCACGTTGATGTGATGTGATACACTTGTACTCTCGCTCTCTGTCGCTCCATGTATAGCTGAGACAATGGCTGAATCCAAGCACATGTATGACAGGCAAGACAGGAAGATAGGGCCTAGGGGAGGGAGGGAGGGACAAGCCTTTTTCTGAGAGGTGAAGCCAAGTGGTGTCTTGGTCTTGGACGTCAGTTCTCTGGCTGCAATATCTAATAGCAACAGTAATACACTGGCTGGCCGGCGATATCTTCTGTGTGCCTGACTTCCGAGTCTGTTGTGTTTTTCTCGGCTGCCGGGGTTTAGATCCTGAACTATGCCGGATTTTCGCATGGGTCCTCTATTCTCTGTACATTCTTTTCTTCTTTTTTTGCCCTCTTATTCTCTCGGTTATCTCCCATTGCTCAGGGGCAAGCCGGAGAGTGTGTGAGAGAGAGAGCCCGGCTTATTCCTGAACACGAGATATGGGCCTGGGCTTGGGCTTGGGCCTACACGTAGTGGGACTCAGCGCTAACAGGCCGGCACAGTGCTGGCAGCAGCATCCAGTGGCAGTGTCAAGGGCCCGTAGTCAGTACTGGCTCCTGAGTTATAGGGCTGGGCGTGACAGTGACAGTGGGAATCAAAGCCTAAAAGAGCGCCCCAAATCAGGCTGGGATACCGCTTTGACTCTGGAGACTTTGACTCGAACGCCACCAACTTCTGGCAAATTGTTCGCCTTTTTCTTCTGGCTTGCCGACGGTCTTGTCAGTGCCAGAGCAAGATTCAGTGGCTTGCTTTTTGTCCCTGTTCCCTTGCCTTCCCTTCCCTTCCGCCCTCTCATAAAAAGGTACAATCTCGGGCATCACGCCATGCATCGGCCCGCCCATCAACACCTCTCGCTTCGGCTTTTTCTGGTGCGTTCTTTTTAATTGTTTTTTTTTCGACAGCACAGGGGAGAGGAGCGTCTTTTAGAACAAGCCCACATCCCTCCGACAGGACTTCAACCCGGCATTGACTTTATGCACGTTAGAGCCGAAGAGATACATAGCTTAGCCTTGGCACATCTCGTCACATCCGAAGCAGGCTTACAACCACACAAGATGGAATGAAAAAAGGGATTTTCTTGGCTGTGGGCGTGAAGGCGGATGGCACGTTTGCTGGTCTGTTCTTTCTTCAGAGAAAATAAACAGAAGGACAATAAAAAAATACAAGGGAGACGAAACTTCTCTCCCCCTCCCCCCAGCTGAGATCCATCAAGTCATATCAGACCCGGGCTATTACTACAAACCACACCAACAGGAGATAAACAACAGAACAATACTGTCCGGACTATAGCTTGTCGAAACAGAAACGCGCTTCTCTCTCTCTCTATGTGTGTGTCTCTGTACCTTTACCATATATCACGTTTACAAGTGCTCGTGTGTGGTTAGTTGGCCAGTTACAAAGTCCAAGTAAAACTATATTCATGTCCATATATACCCAGACAACACAGTGTCACAGCAACGGCGGACAGGATAACGAAAAAATCAAGAAGAAAATCCTGCACATGTTGACAAGGCAAAGAAGATCACCATCTCTCCTCTGTGTAAGTCGCCTCTAACCCTAACGTATGACGTCGCATGGACACAACCCTGAGATATCCGCTCAAGACCACAACTCTTCACTCATTTATTGCGATTTCCCTCCACGTGCAAAGCTTCCTGGTATTTCCTGTTATTTAGCGTCTATTATTGGTTGCCTCTTATTTTGAAGCTTGCTGAAGCCCAATACCACTTCTTCTTCTTCGTTCTCTTCTCCTCCTCCCCCCAGCCCCCTTCCCCCCTCCCTCTCCCTCGTAGCGTTTCGCACTGATGCAAGCTGAACATGGTTCCAAGCAGTGCACACCCTTTCTTTTTCTTGCTTTTCTTCTCACGGGACTCGGGCTGCCCAGGTCGTGTCTCAAAAGTTGGCGATCTTATGTGCAGAGGAGTAATAAATGGGAACTCGGGTGGTGTTGTTGCCCAAATTAATCTGCGGTTGGCTGATAACCACGCGCGGGAACTCGTGTCTCTTTTCTTCTCTTTTCTCCTCTCTCAAGAGAGTCAGGGCCTTCAAGCCTTTAGTCAGCCTATGATGTACATGTGTGCTGTACCTTGGCCTCTCAGTCCTTTTGCGGGCTTATCGCAGGACAGCCCGAGATCAGGTTATAAAAAGTAACCAGCGGGCTTGATTGATGAGACCTTTTTAGGGCCAAGGCCAAACTGTGGATGCAGGAACGCTTCTTTTTGATGCCCCACGGGCTTTTGGCTTCCTTCGGATCAAGTGAATGTATGGGATGCTGATGAGAAGCCAGAATCCCCGATCGAAAACTTCCAGAGCCGTCCAACCCTGATAGATCAATGATGGTGATATCTTAGTATCACTTTAGGGTTATAAGTATATTACATCTTGTACTACATCACATAAAGTTATTAGCGCTATTGCTAGTTTGGGCATTCTTTAGCACGATAGCTTCACAGTTGAGTTGGGCAATTGCCGATTTGCAACGTCCTTCCTTATTCAGCCAAAAGAGGGGTAGAAAACTCTTTCTTCCCACCACTCTCAAATCTTCCACCTAATCATCATCGCCATCACGAGAATTCCCCTCTTTCATTGGGCTGCGCCTACAACTAACTTCGCTACCTCTCCTCTCTATTGCCACCAACATTGCCATGCCATTTCCAACGTGGCAGGGCTCAATCCCCTCCCTTATCGGCCTGAATTTCCGTTCCATTTTCACTCAATCTCTCTTGTCAATCTGCGCTCAGACATTCTGGGATGGCTTCTAGAAGAGGTCTTAGGTACTAACTGCCGCTCCCTTTTGTCTCCCTTTCTATCCGTCTTTTAGGGTCTTTGACAATGATAACTGACTGGTTACTATTTGCTAGGTCTTCATTTGGAAAGCGGCATCATACTCATGCCATGCTATGCAAACAATCAAGATGACATGTTCGCGAGAGACACTTGTGTACGACAACGGAAAAACAAACAAGAGACACACGGCGTATTACATTACACCACAGTCACAGCCTTGACGTCGCCGCTCCTCCGGATATCCCACGGCTATCCTGATCGATTTTCACTTTCATTTTCATTTTCGCTTTTCGTCTTCACGCTCTCTCTTTCATCCTCTTTTCTTTCTCGTCTCTTCCTCACCGCAGCAGTAGTCGGGATGTATTTAACTCCGCAACTAAAAAAAAATTACCTGAGACGAGCCTTGCACACGCACACCATCTGAGACCAGTACCCCGAGTCTACTTACTCGCTCATTACTCATCTTTCGCCTTGCTTGCTGCACGTCCAACTCGCTGCCCTGTGCCGTGCATACAAGAAATGTAGCCAGCGTTTGCATAGCCATTCAACGCCCTCTTTTCCAAGCCACCTTGCTGCCACTTGCACGCTACACACCCTTGATCCTTGAAGAGCAAAGGGGGAAAGTGTACACAATGTCAACTGACCGATCGACCGAACGAACAACTTTACCAACACTGAGAGCGGAAAGTGTGCGTGCGTGCGCGAGAGGATGTATGTACACATACATGTACACATTCTGTGCATGTGCGCGTTTGTGCCCTTTCTTATCGCATGCGTTGCTAGGGGCCAATAGTGCCGGCTCTATTCGAGCGCAAGAATAAGTGGGCTTTTGTGGTCAGGCTTGCACACAACATGCATAGCTCTGCATTTTTGATCAATGCATGACCGACAAGTAATCTTGGAAGCACCGAGAAGCTTGCAAGATGTCGAAGCAAGGGGCTAGGGACTCTGCACTAGGAATTAGGCGTTACCTATTCAGGAACTCGCATGGAACAAACAAAGCAAAGCAAAAGAACAAGGCAGAAAGAGAGAAAAAAAGGGCCCGCCATGGGGTGAAGATGAGCCGAGTCTTTCAACCTTGCTAGTTTAGGCCCTGGCCCTGGCCTTGTCCTGACTTTCTTCGCGCTATCCCAAGCCCAGGGGGCTTTTCGATGCCCAGTTAGACTTGGAGCAACCGAAGCTGCTATATCGAGTCGTGGGGTCAAGCGACGAAGCAGAAGAAAAATGCAGGAGGACGACGACACGGCGATACTCACGAGGAAAATCAAATGCCCCTCACTCTCCCCGAGCCGAGCCATTAGGAAGCCATTATCAAGATCAACCTAGGCCAAGCAAATCCAAGTCAAGCATCTTTCAACGAATCATCCTATACGCTGCCCACTTACACCAGGCTCAAAGAGGAAAAGAAGAGAAGAGGAGAGGGTCTTTGGGAATACCATCTTTTCCAAGTCTTCTGGATACATCCCAATTCCTCTTTTACAAGATGGCAGCGAACTTGGCCAGAAGCAACCTGCCTGACTAAGATCGAGACTCGATCCAACTGGCCGGGCCTTGCCTTGAGCGATCTCTGCAGGTCCAGGTCCATCTGCCATTTCTTATGCAAGCCGGCGCAGGTACCATATTTTCGAGATGCACTTTTTCTTTCCTTTTTCTTCTTAGCAAGGCAAAAGAAGCTGTGCCGGACCAGGCGGAATTACCACCACACTGAGAGAGCCAGAGCCTAGCAGCGGACATCTTGCTCACTCTCCCTCCTCTCACTGCCAACCCTGGTCGTGCCATGTCATCAACCAGCCACAAAAAGAGCTTATAGTGGATTGTCGGGTTGTTGGCCAAGCCAGGACTAGGATCAGGACCCGACAAGTTCCCAAGACCCAAGAGGAAGGGGAAAGAAACCAAGATGTCAGGTTGTGAAAGTCGCCAACTTGCAAGCCAGCGAAGCAGCCCTAGAAATGTGGCAGCCCGAGGCCAGGTTGATTGTTGCACGGCGTCAAATGACTTGCCTCATGATTGCATGCAAGTATCCAGACTTGGTCAAGTTCTGCACGCTCTACATGGCATGCCGACTTTCTGTTCTCGTACCGGCCTCCAAGTAAAATGCGTCGGCCAAGCCTCGGGACCTGATTGGGCTTGGGTTGCTTTGGAAATCCTTTGAGGTTGGAAACAGAGCCAACGTTGGTGTGGACGGACCAAGTACACAGAAGCCAGTCACGAGGCGGCCAGCAGCAAGGCCAGCAGCAGGCAAGCCAGGCCAAGCAAGCCAAGCCAAGCAGAGCCACTGCACCACCCACATTAACTTGAACTTGGAAAGGGGCGGCCGTTTCTTTGTTTCTTTGGTTGCCACGGCACGACTTTGAACTGTGGCGTGGCGTGGCATGGCATGGCGTGGCGTGGTGTGGTGTGCTGGTTTCTTCTGCTGCTGTTGTCAAGGCTGTTGCGGACTTGTTGCTCCACGCGATCCCAAAAGGGGAATATGTTGGTAGATGGCCGACTCGCCGCCGTCTTCTTGACAAGATTTGGGGTTAGCACAAGATTCTCTACTCTATCGAGCTGCTCCATGTCACATCGCTGCGTGCGTGACTTCTAGCCGGAAGCGAAGCATAGGGCTGGGCCAAGAAACAGGCCGATGGGAGGACGGCAACGCGGAAGAGTCCATGTTTGGTTGGCTGTTGTTTTCCTCCCTCCTCCTGTCTTCTTCTGCTCCCCTCCCTCCTCCCCCAAGTCTTACGCCTGTTGCGATCTTGGGTTAATCCTAGTCCCGCGTAGGCGAGCCGGCTGCACTCTAAAGTTTCAGCTTCCTGTTGGCATTGCTATCCTGCTTGTCTCTGGGGGCAGCTGGGCTTTGAAGCTGGACTTGCTGGCCCATTGACGATAGGACACTTATTCTTTTTCTTGAGAAAAGGGTTCTTTTTGTCCTCCCCCCCCCTTCGAAAATCTTGACAGGCCAAAGAGAAGCAGAAAAAGTATTCAAGAACTTTTGGTGCCGAATCCCCCGACTTGGGGAGATGGCCTCATCAGCGAGTGCCCAATGCTTTTTTTTCTCTTCTAAATTTCTTTTTCCTCTTTTTTTTCTTCCTTCTTGGCTGTCTGCCTAGCCTGTTTACAGCTGGCTGTGCTGAGTTGTGTTTCTCTATGCAGTCGTATTAGCTGCCTTGCTTTTTTATTTTATTTTTATTTCTCTTTTTCGGTGGCTTCATCTCTGGTGTGGTGACATGCTCGCCTTTTTCTTGTCTCCCACTGTTTTCTTCGTCACTTTAAACTTCTTACTCGAGACTACGGCTTTCTCTTCTTATCCCTCGATCTAAGACCTTTGCCAGGTCCTGTACACACAGCGGACAACACACCCCCAAACTGGGATCATCAAGACTCCTGCTAGACAAGCACAAGCACAAGCACCCAAAACACCCCAGTCGGGTTACAGGACCACCCCCCCCCTCTTCTTCCTCTTCTTCTTCTTCTTCGGAAGCCAACGCGACTCGACTCGCTTTTGCCCTGTTCCTCTTTTCCTCTCCCCTGGGTTTTCCTTCTTTTCAAGGTAGCCATGTTGCTATAAGTGGCAGCCGAAAGGAGGAGAAGAGTGGAAAGAATCTAGGGTCAGTGTCAAATAAGCCTCGACAAGCAAGGGTTTGATTTCGCAGGGCTTCGTTCTCGTTCACTCACTTGGGCACTACAGACGAAAAGAAAGAAAAGGCCGGGGGCCTTGACAGTCGGTCAGGCCTCTGTGTGCTTGCTTTTTTGGCTCTGAAGAGAAAGACATGGGAGAGAGAAGCAAGCCACTGCCGCTGCTGCTGCCGCTGCTACTATTTGCATGTATGTACGGACACGCTGTCTGGCCTTGCTTTGGTCTGGCTGCGGTCTCTCAGTCGCCTCGTCATGCCTTCCTGGCCTTTACATCTTTTACGTCTCTCCTTGGCTTTAACCGGGTGTGTTCAACCGACCACAAGAAGGGCCTTGTCTCTTGTTAGGTCAACGCATCTGCAGTCTTTTCTCACACTTCTTTTTTCTTCTTCTTTTCTACTCTACTCCATCTTAAAAGCCGACTCGACCACACACGCCCCCCCCCCCAAACACCCACACCCTCTGTAGCAACAGCAACAGAGCCATTCACCCACTCCCCCCTCCCCTCCCCTCTCCGCCTCCACCCTTTGTGGTTGTACACCCCTTGGTATTCTTTGTCTTTTTTTCTCTTGACTTTCTCTCCTTGCAAGCATGGAAAAGCCACGGACAGGTTAGGCCAGAAATGTGATAAGACCAATCATCGGACGATATAAGCTGCTGGCTCCCGCTACCCTCGAATTCCACTTGGCCTCTGGTTTACTTGTTTTGTCTCTTGTTCTGCTTTTAAAGCTTTACAAAACCCCTCCCCCCCTTCTATTCCCCTCTCGACCTTCGACCTTCGACCTTCGACGCTCGACTTTGTTCTCTAGTACACTCTCATCCATCATATCAGCCAGCTCTGGCCTATATTGCCCTTGCTTTGCTGTCTTGACGAGTTTTCCTGTACCTGCTACCACCAGTACAGCAATCCAGCTCAGTCTAGCCCAGTCCAGTCCAGCCTTTGTGTGAACAGGGTCCTACCACTGCTGCCACTGCCACTGCCACTGCTGCTACCGTACTTCTGTTCTGGCTGCTTCTTTTGGTGGTGTGTTGACAGTTCCATCCTTATGTCTCTTGGCCTGTTGATCGGTCTGTCTATCCGCTTTTACCGTGCTTCTACACCGCTTGCTGGTTTAGTCTACGTTTAGATCTGCCTCATACCCTCACGCACACGTACACGCACACCCATACGCAGGCCTACCAGCCAGCCTACCAGCCAGCCTACCAGCCTATCACATCGGTCGGCAGGTTTTTTCAAGTACCAAGCTGCAGCAGCCCCTAGTACCTTGTTTCCCGTACACTTTATTCTGCAATTGGTCTTCGAGTTTTGAGCTGTGGACTTTGCAAGAGCACGTTGCTTACACCTGACTCTCTCTCTCTCTCTCTCTCTGCCAGCCAACAACGACTCGGCCAACAGCAATAACGGCAGCATCACAATAATACCACTACCACCGCCACCTCTACTCCCAACAATAGCCCGAAGCACCACTGCTTCCATATCTTCACCATAAACACCACCATCACCGCGACGAACGACGCTCGAGGCGACGCCGCCACCTCCACCACGGCATCTCTTCAAAGCCTCCTGCCGTCCACCCTTCCGCATATCCTGCCGCAACCCGCAACCCAGCATCTGCCGCTGTCTCTGCAATCACAGCAGCAGACACAGACGCAGACGCCTGGACGGGCATCAACTTCCCAAATTCTTTCCATACAGAGCCCGGCGGCCGTCCAGAGCGGAGGATCGCTCTGGCGGACCGGATGTGTCGACAACACGCTGGCTACCAACTACCGTGTCAACGACTATTCAGTCGACTACTCTGCCCAGCACTCTCCCGCCGGAGGCCCTGAGCATAGCCAGTCGCAACATGTCTATGACTCAACCGCGCCCCCACACCATCACCAACAGCAGCAGCAACAGCAGCAGGCGCCACATTCGCAACACCACCATCAACAACAGCACCACCATGCCCAACAGCAGCACCAGCAGCAGCACCGGTCATCACTACACCATGCTTCTGGCGCGCCGTCCAGCATCCTAGATCCACCTGACCAGCACCATGGAGGAGCCACTACACATCTGCCCGGTATGGCCCAACATCACCACCAACACACGCAGTCTCAAGTCATGATGGACCCCAGCCAGCTTGCTTCTCGTCACATGGGCCATGCCCATCCTTACAATACCGGCATGTTCCCTCCCTTGGGTCCGCCCCCGACACACTCGTCCGCACACCGCCCGCACTCGGGCTCCATGAAACGGCCGCGGCCCGACGATCTCGATCTTTCTGGCATCCCCGATCTGGACCAGAGCGATCTCGACATGCAGCAAACGCCACTGGGCTACGGTCCTCCTGGATCTCAACCGACACACCACCACCACCGTCTTCCTGATACCGGGCCCCCGGCCAAGATGATGCGTCGGGACGAGGCGGGCGGCGGCGCCCCCAGTGTCGTTGGCCAGGCGGGCATGCCTGCGCCTGCTCTACGTCCTAGAGGCCCAAAACTCAAGTTTACGCCCGAAGACGACCAGCTGCTGATTGACCTGAAGGAGAACAAGAACCTGACGTGGAAACAAATTGCCGACTTTTTCCCGGGGCGGTCTTCAGGCACTCTCCAGGTCAGATACTGCACCAAACTCAAGGCAAAGACCACTCAGTGGACCGAAGAAACGGTAAGTGTCAGACTTTTCTTTTCTGATTTTTCTTTTACTCCCTCAGTCCTACCTCGCGTACTTGGGTTGGGTTGAACTTGGAACTTAACCCCCTCCTCCTCCTCCACCACACCACCTCCTCCACCCCCGGTCCCAAACTACACCCTTAAAAACTTTGTGACCATATGGAGCCCCTGTTCATGTTCCTTACCAGCCCTGTCATTTCACTCTACTTCCTTCGTTCTCTTTTCTCGGGCTTGTTTTTTTTTTCCCTTCCACTTGCAGCTTTCTTCCAATATTGTTCTGGTCCTTGTACTTGTAGGCAAGGCCATCCTCTAGAGCGCTTTCGCTAATCTGTGTTGCACATCGTATAGGACCAAAAACTCCGCAATGCTCTCCAGGACTACGAGAACGAGAAATGGCGCATTGTAGCTAACAAGGTCGGCACGGGATTTACGCCCGTGGCCTGCCGCGAACGCGCCGCGCAGATGCAGTTCACGGTCGAGCCTGTCTTATAGCAATCAATGTCTCCGGTTGGAGCACCCGCCAGTGCTCCTGGACACCCCGGAGACACCACCGCTAATAGCAGCAGCGTCTACGGCCACCAGCCGCACCAGCAGCCGCTGTCCATCACCGTGCCCGTAGGCGGCGGCCCCGGTGAAGAGCCTGTTTCAGCAGTCTCGGCCGTTTCGGTCTCGGTCTACGGCCAGCCGCCGCAGCAGCCACCGCATCCTTCGCAGATGTAGTGCAGCCAGCAGAACTGCACACACACACACACACACACACACAACAAAAATCAACCCTCCAAAAAAAGAAGAGTGACTGACTGACTTGCATGGCTGCAGTCTTGCTTTTTTTTTTCACGCCGACAATGAATTGATGTACTACTTTCCTCTATTTTCCACCCTTATTTTTCCACTTCTTTTCCACCCGACTTTTCTACTTTCTTTTCTTTTCTTCATCGTTCCTCTCTTCCCTGTCCGCTCTTTTTTCTCATCAGAGGGCCGTTGAAACCCGGCGGGCTATCTTTTGATACAAGCAAGAGAAGCCAAGACGACAGCAGTCTTTCCCGGTGCTGTCGGGCTCCTTGGTGGCTTGCTTTGATTGCTGAGAGAACCAAAAGGGGACGGGACATTCAGTGGTGGAGAAGAGAAAAGCAACGAGAAAGGGACCGAGAAAATGGCGGTCTTTGTCTCCATGTTTGCTCCTGTGCTACATACACCGCATTTCTCTTGGACTTTTTATTTCTTCGTTTTCTTTTCTCTCTCTCTCTCTCTCGAGGGAAGCAATAAAAAGAGGGTTTATTCCATTTCTTTTCTCCTTTTATTCTCTTCTCTCTTTGCTGATCTTGTTGGGCCAGCAGGAAGTTTCACCTCTCCTTGCTTATGAAAGGGCTTTTCTTTATTGTTTTTCTCTTTTTTTTTCCCGTCTTTTTCTCGCAAGAGAAATTGATTCTTTTTTCTTTGTCGACACCAAAAAAAGACATGCACACGCACGAAAAAAAAATGAAAAGGAGAAAACGAGGACCAAAAGCCTCAGTCGGATTTCGTGTTCTTGTCCTGCCGTTATCTACGGAACAAGATCAAAGACTTCACGGTGTTTCGTCTGCTCGCTCCTTGTTTTCTTTCTGCTTTTCTTTCTCTTGGCCTAAACTTTTTAGTTTGAGTCTCTGTATTTCCTGAGTCGTGGTGTGCTACTCACAGCTTCATGATACCTTCTAGACGTCTCTCGCCCTTCTATATATTTCCCTTTTTTTTCTTTCCTTTTCCTTTCTTACTTTTATCTAGAGGGGTTAGACTTGGCGTTTCCCTTTATTCCTCTCCCTTATTCTTCTTCTTCTTCCTTTGTTGAGTCTAATCTTGACTTGACGAGTCTCTAATATAATTTTTTTTCTTTGATATTGCCGCTGCCCCGGTGCCGCTGATCTGATCTTGGCTTGCGTCGTGACCTTAGGTAGTACATCATATAGACGAAAATCACTATAGCGAAGACTTGGTACAATATCACAGCCGTGATATATGTCAACGGCGCACACGTGGAAAGGAAAAGAAAACTGTAAAAAGGACGCGTCACTAACGAGAATAAGGAGGCTGGGGAGACTTGATATCGTGGACGTGCTGCCTGTAGACTGAGCGAGCGTCAGTCAGTCTGTCTGGCTGTCGTTTCATAAGAAGTTGTGTAGTTGAGTCTTCGCGTTGTACAAATAACATAAACGCGTAATTACACAATTTGGCCGCCGCAATTTTCCCGTAGCACAAAAGGCCAAGTGAAGTAAGTGCCAATAACACGCGTACAGTGTGTGTACTATTCTAGAAACACTGTGGTCTACAACCGGACTTGTCGAGTTTTCTTGTCTTTCTCCGTCGAACTTGCTTCTCGTTGCTTCGTGTTTCGTGCTTCGTCCTCGTACCCTAGCCTAACCCCCCCCCCCCCCCCTTTGACCCATACCACCGCGTTCTCCGAGAAAGATGTGGTCCTTGCAGACCTTCAAGTCAACCCGGAAAACATCGTAGCAGGGCTCCGGGGGGGGGGTCCTATATCATGACAAGTGATATAGGAACTGCTGACAGACTTTTCTTTTCACGGCGTTTGGCTCCTCTTTTTTCCTACGCGTTGCTGGTCCTGTTTCTTTCTTCCGTGTCTTTCCTCGGTTTGCTTGTCCCGCTGGACTTGGGTTTTGTTTGTGAATCCTCTTCGTGCTTCTTGCTGACTTACACGCGCCCACTACAGACAGCCTGCATGCTATCACTAAGAAAAGGGCGCTTTTGTCTGCTTCCATCTCTGGGCTTGGCTTGGCTCTGCTCCCCTTGCACTCTTGGGTGAGGTGTGATAGCTTCTGCTGTATGCATACGGAGAGAACATTCCACAGGCTTCAGCCAGCTCTACAATGCAACGTAGGCTGTATTGTATTGCGATGTATTGTACCAAGCCAGCAGTCCTTTGCAATAGACGAGCTGCACGTCTGGGCAGAGTTAATCTCGGAACCCCCAAGATGAACAACTTGGCCATCACAGTATCACGGTATCACAGCACGACAGGGGCCTGTTTCTTGCTACGGGGCCCTGGCCTGGCGGCCTCGCTTGGCCCTGCCGAGAGCCATGTTCTCGTTCGCCTGAGAGAGAGAGCCCACGCCGGCCTGCTGAAAGAAAGAAGTCGCCGGGTGCAGGAGACCAGGCAAGCCACACGTCTGAACTTTGGTGCTTGGTCTCGTGCCTGCGTGGTACAAAGGTCAGCAGACCGGGGTGGGGGAGGAGAATGTCGCCTGGGGTGAGGCTCCCAACGCCAGCCAGCCAGCTAGCCGGCTGTTGGCAGTGTGCAAGGGACTTCTTAACATGGCATGATTCCTGGTGCTCTCTCATGGCTGCTGCTGCTGCTGCTGCTGTGGCCTCTCCCACTAAACTGCTTTGGGCTGTGAACACACTTGAGACTCGCCTCGCCTGCTGCCATGCTGACCACGCCACTCCACTGGAACTCGCAAAGCTCAGCGCAGAGCCGGCGTAGAGTCAGTCTACTGACGTGTCCAATCACACCTTTGCGCGCTACAGAGCCAGCCATCCAACACTCCCCCATCGTATATCACCCACTCTCTGTGCTTCCAGGTTGCCCTATATCACAGCCCTACTAATGCTGTCTTGTCTACGCTTGAACCAAGACGGAGTCCTCGCCTCAGAAATACAGGCATAGGCTTGTCCTCGCCTACGCCCACGTCCACACCCATACTCACACTCACACTCGGCGCAAGGATTGTGGACTTGCACGCGGCTGATAACTGTCACCAGACTCACAGCCCACTTCTCCCGCATGGCATATACGGACTAGACTAGACTGCCTAATCGTGGCTGTCCCCATCTTCAAGGCCGCCCAATGATGGCCACACTTATATACCAAGCGTGATATGCATACATGTACCATGTCAGGCTCTTCTAGTCAGCCATGTTGACCAGCCACCTCCCAGCAGTGTGTTCGCTGGCATCTTGCGCTATAGCTCCGACAGACTATAGGCCCAAGAGCCTAAGAGGGCATAAGGACGTTGAATTATATGCTTACAAATGGGTAATCAGCCTTGATCTATGCTTGACTCTGTCCATGTCGGCTCTCTCTCTCTGTGCCGTCTCTCTTCTTCTGTTGCTTCCCCTCTGAGATCTCTACTCGTCTCTCTGCACGCCACGACATGCAGAGGCCACCAGACCGGTGATCGGGCCGGTGATTCCCGTGTCGATGCAAATCAGGGTGGCTATATGCCCGAGAGAATCCTACTATCTCACGGCCTCGTCCATGTGCTTCTAGAAGACGCCTCAAAACAGCGCCTGCATGCCACGTCTCACTCGGGCTTCTGTACCGTATCCAAGACCCCGAGCTTACACATAGGCATCAGCATAGCACGCCAGGCGCTTTATCTACCCCCTTAAGTAGAGAGGAAGAAGGAATCTGCAATGTACAGGTGCCCGTGTGGGAATACATCTCCACCTCCAGCCGAAATATACACAAGCAGGCAGCCTATCGACCAAGACGCCCCCCCCCCGGCTCCCCTCTTTCCCCTATTGCCCCAAACAGCCCAAGCCCGTGGTTCCCATTGGCTGTGCAAAGCATATAACTTGTGCTATGAGTGGTGTCGCATGCAGTGACAACTCACATCTCGCCCCAAAGTTCAGGGGAGATGCCTGCCAGACGCCAGACGCCTCCTCCCAGATGAGACCTACCCCTCCCGCACAAGACCTATGATTGGTCCTTGGACGCCAGTCTCTGCTCGATATCCTCCGGGGTGACGGCAGCAGCCTCCTCAATCAGCTTGGTAATGGCCTTATGCGTAGGCACAGAGCCATGGAGGCCCAAGAACTCCGCCGTGCCCACTAGCCAGCCATTCAGGTCGTGGATTTCCGTCTCCTTCCCCGCCTTGACGTCCTGGAGCATCGAGCTGACGTTATCCCGCACCAGCACCCCGCACAGATGGTACATCATGGCCCGTAGCTTGTCAAAGGAGAATCGCTCCAGCAGCGCCGAGTCCACCGCGCCCTCCGCCCCTAGGATGTCGCGGCCTGCCTCGCTCTGGATCAGCGCTGTGATGACGACGCTGGCCTCGCGGATCAGCCGGTCGATTACCCGGCCCATGGGGCCGTCGGGGTCCGAGAACACTGCGCCGTTCTTGACGCGTAGAATCGCCGTTGTCGGGTTGATGACCGCGTTCACAGCCAGCTTTTCCAGCTGGTAGACCCATAAATCATGCCGCGCCAGCTCTCGTGCCTCCAGCTTCGGCGCCGCCAGCAACAGGTCGGTCAGATATCGACTGTGTGCCCCCGCGGCCTCGTTTAGCCACACCGGCCCCAGGGCCACGTCCGCCTCGGACGCATGTCTGCTCCGGAACGGCCCCAGAGACGTCACGCCGTGCTTGGTCACCATTGCCAGCCAGCTGGGGCTCTTTGCTGGCGAGCCAAAGCGCGACGCCATGTACGCGGCGCCATGCGGCGGCCACAGGCGGTTCATGCCGTTCTGGGCAAAAGCCAGCGTGCTCTCGGCATTGAGATAGCGGCGCATCCTGTCGACCTCCTTGAGCGCCGCAGCCGTCTTGGTCGACACAATGACGTTGCTGAGGGTCTTGCCGTGCGCGACCTCGACCACCGGGCCGTCCGTTGGCTTCTCCTCGCTCCACCACTCAACCACAAAGTTCCGGCTGTTGACGACTGTGTTGCCGCGCAGAAGCTCAATGCCTGGCCGCCGCACCCACTCTTCAAGCAGCTCCTTGCGGTGCACCACGAGAGTGATGGGCGGCTTGGTGGGTGACTTGGCGAGACACATGGCAAACAGCCGGCCAAGGTTGCCCACACCGACAATGTACACCCGCTTGTGCGGCTGTGACAGGCTGGAGTGGTCCGAGGCGAACTTGTTGGTGAGTAGAGGCAGATTCCGGGCGCTCCAGGCGTACATCCGGGGAGGAGTAGCATAGGCCTCGGAGAGGGCCAGCCATCGGGGAGCAGCCATATTCGATATGATAGTCGGAGTTTGTCCGTAGGTGAGGCGCTGTCTATCGGCAACAGTGTACAAGTATACAGCGACCGGGTAAGACTTTGTGATGCACAAAACACGCAATACGTGTGGATGAATTGACACGATACAAGATCACGAAGGGCGTATCTTTGCTATGTCATGCACAATTGCGCAGTTCTTGCATAAGGTGGATACTGGCCTCTGATTGGCTATCTATTATGCATAACTCTCGGCTTCATCAAACTTGGAATAGAGGAATAAAAAACAAGTAGAAGTACATGCACCGTTTGGGTTATTGCCTGCCCAGCCTCTGTTTAATTCATGCTCTGCTTCAAAATATGCCTGTGTAACAGCCTCAGAAAAAGATTGCCGAACAAACCAATCATATGTGCCTGATTTGACCAGCAAAAATTGCAAAAATAAATATCCGACAACGACAGGATTCGAACCTGTGAGGGCGAACCCATATGATTTCTAGTCATACCCTTTAACCACTCAGGCACGTTGCCCACTTTGTTGAAAGCGTGCTTCTTAAACTAGACTACATTTTCCACAAACAGCCTAAAGTTTGCCGTAAATTTCCTGGCTTGCTATTCAATATGGGCCACCAAGATTGGGCTGAAATTGCAGCTTTGAGGCCCCGGTATTCCGATACTGATCTCTGCGTTGCTGCATTGCATGCATGTCTCTTGAGTCCCAACTGACTGCCCCCTCTCCTCACACCGTGCGTGCCTCCTCCCCGCATGCTCCACCTCCTCTTCATGCTCAACACTCATGGTTTATACTGGCCGTGCTCCTGTTGTTGTTTCTCGTTGCTGATAAACGCCCAGGAGGCGGGCAGGCCCCCCCTTATGCAAAGTAGAGTCGCCCTTGCGCCCAAACGCTGGCATGCACACCGGTGCAAAGTGGCGGTGATGAGGTGTCCCTCGCTTTTCTCCTTCCCTGCCATGGCATTCACCGCCATCTATTTGTCTCGTTTCTTGGTTGGACGTTGGTGGTGTATCTCAGTCCTGTGTGTGTGTACATGCATATATACACATGCACATATGCACATAACGTAACTATCGCTAGTCCTTCTGCACGGCACGGCGCGGCCTAGCTAGCTCAGACGTCTCTTGTTTGGTTTTTCTTCCTACTCCAAGATAAGCCGCAAGCTAACCACATCAGGAGCTCTGTCATGGCAAAGCTAGTCAAGTCAAACCTTGGGCTCTGCGCTGCTTTGTCAGAAATCTAGAATGGGTGTTGGGGTCTGGGACCTTTGGGACTTGGAGTTGACACTAAAGAGAGGTCACAGCTCTACTCGACACTATCACGCACTAAACAAAAGGTACGTTGACGTTTGCAGAACGAGGCTCGGTTGGCTCGGTGAGCTCTAAACTCTCTAAATGGCAAGCCAGGGGACTGTATACGTTTCTCTCTAGCTTTTAGTGGTGGCGAGACTCTATTTCGAGGACGTAGTAAGCCATATACGCATCGAGTGCCGAAAATAGACACATCACGAGAAAGCGACAGACAATAGCTTCAATTCAATTCAACTCTGGCCTCTCTCGGCCGTTCATCAATGTTGCACAATATGGACACGTACGTTTCTGTGGGGAAGATAAAAGCGTAGCCAGAGACCCGCTCCAGCTCCAGCTGGAATCTGCTAGAGGCTTCCATCTTTAGCCTCCACGCCTTCCTCTGGGAACAACGATCAACACTAAAGTCGCACGGGACAAGGAGCGATGGTTCCATTTCGAGATGTGCAGGAGCAGCTATACGGCCATTAACAATTTCCTCTTCTTGATGCCTGAATTTTTGAATTGTTTGAGCTTGCAAGCACCGATTTGTGCCTGATGGCTCTGCCCACGTGACCATAACCCACCCCAAACAGTAACCCTACCAATCGTCGGCTGATGTTGAGTTTCTAGGCTAAAGTTATCTGGAACACGACCAACCTCCTTGCTCCCTGCAGCGTCACCTTTTGATGTATCTTGCTGGGCCTTCAGGATGACTCGACTTGAAGCCCCGACTGGACCCAGAAAAAGGTGGTCTGCAATCTGGGAATTTGCCACGGGCTTGAGCTGTGCCGCATGACAACAGTCGAGTCGGCATCCCTTTAGGAGGTGAGAGAAATAAAAGGAGCACTGCGGAGCGGACACTCTGTTGGCTTGGTGGTGAGTGGCTGTGGCTGGGTGTGGCTCGCCGGCGGTTACCGGCAAATGCCAGATGAAAAAAAGACGAAGCAAGAGAAAAAAGAAGACGCAAAAAAAGAAAGAGCAAGACGGGTGAGTGGGTTGACCGGCCCGCTGTAATGTATGCAAGGCAAGTTCCCTTTTGTTTGTCTGTGGTACATAAGTACACATGGGATGGGGCAGACTACAGGTTTGAGGCGTCTCGGATTTATACAGACATCTACAGACATCTATAGCCATTGACGCTGTTCGGAACCGCAGCGGCAAGCATTATCTTGTTCTAGGTCACGGTTCTAGGTCACAGTTCAAGGCCGCCGGCTCCTTGCAGTCCAAGCACAAAGCACAACACCACGCAATAGTACCAAAATGGAGTTTATATTCCGCACAGATCACAGACTTATCTGATGAAGCGAGGGCACGGGTCAAGTCTTCTCGCATGGCCTCCGTCTCTATTTTGCTCTGTGAAGCCGGCTGCTTGTTAGTTGGTTGGTGGCCCCATCAGGAATTAATGCAAGAACAAGTACCAAGTACCAAGCAAGGTTTCACTTGCTGGCGATGCGACTGGAATGGTGGTTGGGTCGTGGTGATGGTGATGGAGAGAGCCCTCGCATAGCTTTCCTTCCCTCTCACATCATCTCTGTGGATTGGGAGAGTTGTGAGACAATGGAGGTGGAGAAGAAAAGTGTATCAAGAGAAGAGAAACAGTTGTCACTGGGTTTCAAGTATGAAGTCACCATGGCCAAGCAGAAGACTGCAAAACTCATGTACATGTACGATGTGCGTATGTACTGTACAAAAACAGGCAAGCGCTGAAACCTGCAACTAAAATATGATAAAATAGCAGAAAACCACGATATATAACACAAGCATGCACACAAGCAAACAGACGCAAGAAGCTTCCTAGAAATGCAACTGCCCCCATTCGTAGCGCAATGCCCCTTGTGTGTGCATATGAATTAGGGAGAAAAAAAAGAAGGAAGGAGGGGCAGAAGAAAGAATTGCATTTACTTGGAGATGGAGAGGAGGCCAGGCCATCTAGGAAGTTCCACAGTTCTGTTTGCATGTATGTGCGTGCCTTCTTTTTAGGTTTTGTTCTTGCACATGATAGCACATGATAATGCACAACAGCCACACCTAGCCTGCCTCATTTGGGTAGTTGCAGTTGCAGCGCTACTCGTTTGATCAGGACAAAGCAAGGGGAAAGAATGGAGAATAGGACAGCAAATAGTGTGAGAGATTATGGAGGCTGGTTTTAGATGGTTACAGGAAAGAGCTCTCCGTTTGCAAAGGGCGAAAGCCGCGGGTTGGATGGATGGGACGGTGGAGTTGAGATGCAGAAGCAACGGCGGGGTGTATGACTACGGCGAAAATAAGAAAAAGAAAACAAGAAAAAGGAAAAAAAGAAAAAAAAGAAAAAGAGAAAAAAACAGAACAAAAGAACAAAATACACGCAGCTTCCCCTCTTTACATCGACACTTCGCTTCCATCAGCACACGCTGTTCTCAACAAGCCGTCGAATCGCAAATGGAAAGAGCCATGCCATGCAGGTTCGTTTGCTGGCGACCTTCCACTGCAACTTCACTAAAGCTCAAAACAGAAAGCATGAAGAAGAGCTCTTTCTTGTTCTTGCTTCGTGCTTGCTGCCCCTTGTGGGAATACAAGCTAAACTAGCTGCTTCCCTGTCATCATTGTACAAGGTACCTGGAGGCCCGCTAGAGAGCAGGGATATTCTTGTTGATGGGGTCTGTATACTGTTTGAGCACGGCCATGCGTACTGTTGGCGGTACACGGTACAGACACAGTACAGTGCCTACGTGTCCAATATCAAAGCCGGCTGCGCGTAGAGTCTAGCGTTTCCACACCAGAGCACCGTGCAAACACAAACTGCGACACTGTAGCTCGACCCGACCGCGACATGCGAAATGGCAGCCAGCTTCTCTGCTTTCTCTCACTTTCTGTCAGCCCCTTCCTTCTCTCTTTCCCTGGATCGCTTTTTTCCGTATTACTCCCCTTCATTCTTTGGATATTCTCTCCCCTTCCATCAAACCTCTTTTTTTTTTCTTCCCTCTTCACTCTTTTCTTCTGTCTTGTCATTCATCCTCCCAGCAACACCCAAATTCTCTCCTTTGACACCAACACCAACACCAACACCAACACCAATACGAACACCGCCAGAACCCCCCGCAGAATTTCTTGCGTGTCATAAGACCAAATTTTTTTTTTTTTTGCTTCCCGCACGCCGTTGTCACTGTTTATGAACTTCGTTTTCCCGACTGCCTTTCCCACCCTGAATCGCGTTTTTTATCGAGGCTTTCAGTAGCTCTTGATTCACCAGCACCCCATCAGTGCTTCGACCTGTTTCGTCCCCCTTCCCCTTTCTCGTTTCTTCCCTTTGGCCAGGCCGAACAGCATCTCGTGTTGTGTTTGTTGCCTGCAGCCTCTGCTCTTCGTTTCTTCCAGGGCCCAAACAAACAATACACTCTGATTATCTTCTTTTTTTCTTCTTCTTCTTCTTCTTCTCACGCTCCCTCTGTCGACCAGTTAGAGTTCGTTGTTCTGATTGATCGTATTTGTTGTTGATCGCAACAATTATCTCTGTCCTTTCCTCTTCCACCTTCTTCGCTATTTTTTTTCTCTCTCTTTTTCATACCGTGACAGTCATCACCTGTTGCCTTTTTTCTTTTTCTTTTTCTCTCCTTCAGTCTGTTGCTGCCTGGCTCGGTCGCGCCTTATTCGCCACTCCACTCCTCTCATCACCAATCGCCCAGCCGCATTTGTCCATCTGACACCTACCTGGCCACCCACCCACTCCTCGCAAGCCACCCAAATTCAGCCACTAGCGCCACTAGCGCCACATTTGCCTCTCCATCTCGCCTCTTCGATTGTGTGACGTCTCACATCACCGTTGCTTGCCTCTCCACCCATCACTCTTCTTTTGAGATTATGAGATTTGCGTCTCTTGTCCAAGGTTAAGTCACATCTCGCCGGAGCTTCTTCTCACCATCTTCCTACTTCGTCTACCATGTATCTGAAAGACTTTCATGCCTCTGGTGACATTGTTACTGGCTATGGGTCAACATACATCAAGCAGGAACCCGTTGAGGATGTCTCTGCATCCTCGCTCGCCTGTTTTGCTCGTATCGCCAAGATCGCAGGACTGAAGCGCAAGCATAGCTCAGAGGCATATTCGTCTCCTTTGTCGCCCCTGTCACCAGGTACGCTGACCGAGGTACCGGAAATGTTTCCTTCTCAAAAACGACAGAAGACGCGGAGGATGAGCGGCGGAGGATGTGCTATAGAGCCGGCCAGGGGTGTTGATGTCAGCGGGGATGATGAGCAAACGATCAAGAGCGAGAGCAAGAGCGAGACCGAGAGCAAAAGCAAGAGCAATATGGCCGAGGTCACTGACATAATCCGAGCCCAATTTGGATACGAAATTCTTCGGAAGCATAACGAGCTGCGTCTTATCAACAGCGAGCTAGCAAAATGTCAAACTGCTATGGAACAACTGCGTCGTTGCCATTTAATTCCCTACCCCGTGAATGTCCCTACGCCGTCGCAGATGGTGGACATTGCTCATGGCAAAGGCCCGGCCATCCAATGGCCTGGTGAGAGTGTTGCTAAGTGGGCACCTCCGTACGGCGTTGTCGATGGCCCTTATGCTCGTCATTTTGCTAAGTGGCTCATCCCCGACCCTGTCTTTGACGGAGGTGTTCCCGAGGCTCTGCTGCCTGTTGACTCGCGCGGTGTCCGTATCCCCCAGCCCGAGTACATTGGAAAACGCAGCACGCGCAGCGGCTCAACGCAAAAGCACGGAGGCAACCTCAGTATCGATTTGACCAGCAGCACCAATTTTGCTCCACCGCAGCCTCCAGTCAAGGAGAAGCAGAGTCTGCCGTCATGCATTGTCAAGCGATCTGATGGTATCACGGTCCGGCTTCAGTGCCTCCACTGCGAGCGCAAGCAGTTTTCCAGCACCCAGGGCTTCATAAACCACTGCCGCATTGCGCACAAGGTCGACTACAAGAGCCACGACGAGGCCGGCTTCAAGTGTGGTGTTCCCGTAGACCAATCGGATCTCGGCTCCATTCTCGCGCCTCCCCCGGCTCCAGCCACGCCGTTAGCCGCTGCCCCTGCTCCTGTTGCTGCTCCAGAAGCCAACGGGACGGTCCATCAGTTCAACCGGGCAGACATGACGGAGTCCGATGTTTGCTCACTTCTTCTTTCCAGAATTTCAGACACGCAGAAGCAGATCACCCACACAACAACAAGCACGCGCACATCGGCTGCACGGGATTGTGGTGGAAAGAGCGTTTCGCGAAAGTCGAGCGTCAGTCTCAACGGCGGCAAGTTTGTCGGCTGCAGTGAGACTCCGGCGCTATCCAAGTATCTTGCTTCCAAGAACATTAGCATGAATCTCTCGGATCTGATGTCGGAGGTGGTTGATGACGAGAGCTCGGACGAGGATGACGACGAGTCCTGCGACACGGAGGGCGATATCAGCATGTCGTCGGGTTGTGCGTCTCGTCCTATGACATCGCGAGTGGCGACCTCGAGGCCGACCATTATTCTCAAGCGTGGTGATACAGTTGTCAGCCGCTGTCCTTCTGAAGAAGTCAAGACGCCCACGACAGCCTTGCCAGACATGGACCTGGAGTCATCAAACCTCAACCTCAGCCCCAAGACAGTCATTAGTCACGGCGCGCCTTCTTTGGTCGACGATAGTGGATCGGAAGAAGACGACCTTGCCTCGGTGACTAGCGGCGCTTCTCCAGCGGTCGATGTTGCCGACATGAGCGCTGATGAGGACGGCGGTGACCGGGGCCGGCTATCATTCTCAGCCTCGTTCAAGCGGGGAAGCTCTCCATTGAAGAGCAAGTTTGAGCTTGGCGGCCAGGACCAGAAGAAGGGCAGGGCAGCGCGCGAGAATGATCGATCGTTGTCGAAAGGTGTTGGCCGGGCTTGAGTAATCTTTGCGTTACTATTTTCGTTTTTCTCTCTTTCTGTCTTCATCTTGTCTCCTGCGTTTCGCTTGTCGCGACAGCCTTGCAGAAGAAGGAGAGAAAAAGGAAGGCAAAGACCAAAAAGTGCCAGACGCACAAAAACGAACAATTATGCACGACATCTCCACTCAAAGCGGCCCTATTTGGGGGCAACCGTCATATTCTTTTGACCAACCAACCACCTGCATTTACTGCTACAACTCCTCTGGAATATGAGGCCACAGCAGTGGTTTTTTCCTCTTTTGCGTGCAGAGCCGAGCCGAGGATGGTTTTTCTTTGAAAAGCGAAAAAAAAGAAGCAAAAGCCCGTCTGGGTCAAAGAACAAAAAAATGACTTTGTGACGTCATTGTCAATTCTTTCTGCAGTCCTTGTTTTTCGTCGTTGTCTTTCGCACCTGGCACCTCCCGCCTTGAACCCCTTTTTATACTCTTTACCTCTGTTTTGAAGCCCCTCTCGCGATGGGGCTCTCTGTCTTGCTTTCCCTCTCTTGGTGCCAGGTTCTTTTCTTCTTTTGGCTGCCGAGGTTTTTCATACTCTTTTCTTTCTCACCTCTTCTACATTAAAGTTTTTAATGCTCTCTTTTTTTTTCTTCCCTTGCCCTCTCTCATCCGCCCCCGTCTGCTTTCGGCAGAGCGGGGAGTAATGCGAGTGGTCTACGAGTTGTGGTCTTTGCCTGGAGCTGGGCATCACACACTGCACAAAAAAAGCCCACGATATGTCTTTTGCGCGTCTTTGTTTTTTTTTTCTTTCCTCTTGGTTGGAGTTTTTTTCTATTGTTCTTATCTCTTATCTTCTTTCTTTCCGGTTGTCGTCAAAGGTTGGCTCTTAGATTCCTATGTGTAAAAAAAAAAGAGGGAATATGGTTGGTGTCTTGTCACTTTTGTTTTATTCTTCCCTTTTTCTTTTTTCTTTTTTTGGGGGGAACATGGTGTGCGGACGGTCGTCTATCTTTTATTCGCGTTCCTTGCTCAACTACAAAGTTGGTGGCTCTGGCTGTGGTTTTGGTTTGGGTTGTTTTTACACATGTGTGTAGCTCGGCAGGACGGACGGCTTGGTCGGTGGATGGATGGGTTTATTGGCGTCCAAATGTCTTCTTTTTCTATTCTCATGGTAAAATCAGATTCCCCGAGACTTTCCTCTCTCTCTCCCAAGTCCACCGCCTTCTCGTCGTCGTCGTCCGTCTCCGCTGTCGTGTTGTTTTTCTGCCGTCGATTTCTTTATCAAGAAGCCCCCCCTAGAATTACTTACTTCCCGAATCCATAAATATACACAAACACATCTCCTCAAACCCCCACGCACACCACACCGTCTGCATCGTGACATACCAATCCCAACATCCCACCGACCCTTCTGGCATCCACCGCCCCGCCCCGTCGAGGACATAAACCGCTACTATCGCCTGCTGTCTTGCATCAAACAACAACAATCCGCGTAACTGGTGTAGTGGTAACATTAATCGTTGCCATCCAAAGCAATGATTTCGATTAGCCCTGGGTTCGATTCCCAGATTACGCAAGGCACCGCAGCTGCGAAACTTGATACGTCAAGGGCAGGCAGTTATTTTTCTTTTTCTTTCTTTTTCTTTCTTTTTTTGGGCGGGGCTCCACTGACAAGAAGCCGTCGCAGAAAAGACAACACAGTCTGGAAATCAGTTCTTCACCGTTTGTGTTACTTTCCTCGTGTTACACAAAACAAAGGTTCTACCAAGAGGCCGTCACAAGCAACGTCAAGCGATGAACAACAGGCTAAGCATAAGAAGAGCATAACGAAATAGTAAAGGATATATACATCATAGAAACGTATAAGAAAACAGAACCAAAGAAATATAACGTCCACCACTCACAGCAAGCATGACTTATCTTCATGTCCTCTTTCGTGGTTGGATTCTATACATCCTTTTCGGCCATCACTCACCACATAAGAAAACAACAGAAACAACAAACCCCTTCCACCATTTAGCCCGCGATGGGAATCAAGCGAACGCTGCCTACCTGGATAGTAGTCGCGAACGATAGACACATGAAAGAAAGCTCCATGCCATCCACCCAGCGCAACAGACTCGGCCATCAGAAGCAAGACGTTCAAAACATGGGCTGACGCCCCAAGGAAAGTTGTACATGAAAGCAGTCATCAAGTAGACACGCACATACGTACAGAGCACACAGGACATAAAAGTAAAAACGTGACAAAAGAAACAAGAATTGACAAGCACGATACGACGTGGGGGTATGGAGAGAAAAGAGCTAAGCACATATCAAAGATGACAACAGGAGGAAAGAAAAGAAAAGAAAAAGAGGCCATTGTGCGATGAGCATTGACTCCGTCTCGAGAGTGTCTAAAGAATGACAAGAAGAAAAGAAAACGGGAGTGAGAAAAGAAAACAAGCTGCCGCGCTGGGCGAGTGATACGATAAAAAACGTAAAGAACATGATAAAAAGATATACAAAAGAAGAAAAAAAAAGGTCAAATCGAGTGCTGTGTCCGTCGTATGAAGCCAGAAGACGACGAGAAAAGAGAAAAAGAAAAAAAAAGAAAAAAAGGGCAGGGCTCGAATGAAAGCACTTCGAAAGCCCCCAAGAAAGAAAAGAAAGTTGGCCGGCCACGCCCATCCACTGATTTATGCATTCTCTACAAAGTCTAGAGATATGGCCGAGTCGTCTGCGCTTTCATATATTTGGTCATTAGAACCATCTTTGATGCCACCAAGACGGCAGTGTCGAAAACAACCCTTATCAAGAGTAGGTCTCGACAATTGGCTTTGCTGGTTGGTTTGTCCAGATGCAAAAGTCTGTGCAACATCTTCCTTCTAAGGAGCGTGTACAGGAACAGCGGCAGGTGGTCTGGAAAAGACGGGAGCCTCGGCCTCGAGAGAACGACGCTCTTCCTCCAGCGTAGCAATTGCACTGGGTGCAAATGGCCGACGAGGGACCGGGGCCGCCGTCACCAGGTTTCCTGCCGAAGCACTCGCGATAAGGGAGCCGTTGGGACTGCTTGACTGCCGAATATGCGCGCTATAAAAGCCGTTGTTTTCCGAGGTGGTAGCTGAAAGAGGAGTAGATGGGGGGAAGCAAGACCTGTCATTGCCATTGCTCTTCCCGTAGTTGCTGGGGAACATGGGAGGCAATACACTGAAGGGGCTTTGCTGGTGATGTTGATGTGGTTGTTGTGAGACACGACCAGTGTCAAGAGTGAGCGACGGGGTGAAGCCGTTTGGAGGCCCATCATTTTCTTGTCCAAAAACCACAGGTCTTTGTCTCGAAATTGATAGCCGGGATTCAGCGTGCGCATGCGCGCGCATCGGCATCGAGCCAGCAAACTGGGAAATATCACTTTGAGAACGGCCATGGGGATTAGGAGACGCATCGGAAGCCCCAGATTGGTTGAGCTGGGGTCCTTCAGATCCACGCAGGGTTGGAAGATAGCGACTGACATTGTGAGCCGAAACATCTGACACCCTCTGTCTCTTGCCACGAGAATGCAGGTGATCCGCATCTTGACCGTAGTAGTACTCGTTGGGGCCGAGACGGGGAGGAGGCATACCGTCCGTCACGGCAGCGGGAGCACTAGCAAAGCTCATGGACTGCGTACGGCGATACGGGGGAGCAGCCATTGAAGTCGCGACAGACATGGTCTTGCGTTTTTGGCCAGCGGGACCATCGTAGCTAATGGAAGGCAGAATTTCGATATCAGGGAACTGACTGATTTTGCCGTTTTCCATATCCTGTTGGAGGCGGGTAATGATTCCGAGGATCTCTTCCGAATTGTACTTGTTACCACAGTGGGATATCAACCAGTGAGGGACTTCAGTTCCCTTTGAATTACCCTCGCCAGACTGCTCTTCCAACTCATCGTCGCTGCTAGGGATCGAAGAGTTGCCTTTGCGACCAGCAGCCTTTTCTAGGCGTTTGGCTTCACGCTTGCGGATGCATAGTGACCAGTGGGTGAGTTCACCGGGGCGCCCAGAGTTGAGGTTGTCATCAGACCAGCGTTGCACACGTTGAATCTGAGTCTGTACAAGTACGATTTGCAGCTTGCTGTAGTCACCAGCACTGCGATAACGACTGCGCTGGTAATGCTTGCGGCAAAAGTGAACCCAGACAGAGTCTGGCACAAGACGAGTGCATAGCTTGTTGCGGCCAAAGATGTGCGAAATGGCCTTGCGAAGGGTCGAGCCCGTCTTGCAGTCATCGACGTACATGCACCGAGCTTTCGATTCATACATGGAATCAATAGCAAAGCTAGGGTAAAATTCCAAAGATGACAAGCCAGTGAACTCGGCACCGGCCGAGGAAGAAGCGCTAGCCAGTGGGCGAGAACGAGAAGAGTGCGCCGAGGGAGGAGCCTGGGAGTTGGGATGCGCATGAGAGTGGACCTGGGGAAGAGCGGGAGGTGTCATAGACGAGGACGGCGAGTGTGCGTGGGAATGATGCGGCTGGTGATTCATGGTGGCGCTTGGTGCAGGAGCGATATCATTGGGAATATCGGGCATAGATATTGACCGCTTGTGGCTGTGGCCAAAGCCATGATGTTGCTCATTGTCGGGACGCTGTTGACTTTGACTTTGCTTACGCACCAGACCATCCACAGGGGTCATCTGGGGATATGTCGAAGAAACAGAAGATACATGGGCAAGACGAGTGGGCTCTGCATGTGTCATCCCCATTGCGGGTGTATCAACATCAGAAGAACTAGAAGCGATCATCATTATGTTAGAAAAGAGTCTAGTTGGGTATGAGTGTTGTGGACAAGCGCTCTCGAAGAGGTGATCCAAAACAAGGAAAGAAAAAGAGAAAGCAGGGTTGCGAAATGAGTTTCCGTTGGCTCAGGGTTAGGAAAGTGTGCGTGTGAGATGTTGTGAAGTTTACTCTCGCGCAAAGCCAATGAGGTAGTGTTGGACAATACAAGACGAGAGTAAAATGAGTGCAGGAGGAGTGAGGTGAAGGTTGAGAAAACTGATCACAAGGAACTCAATGTGAAGGGGAAACAAATGAGCCTTTACAGTGATAATTTATAGGAGGGTGTTGAGGGAGGCTGACGAAACGGTACCACTCCACGCATTGTGGTTTGATGTTTCCTCAGTATCTGCCAGGTATGTGGTGTTTGTTCATAGTAGGCCGTCGTGTTTGCTTAGCTTCACTTCACACTAGCGAAGTTGGCAAAGAATAAAGCTTCGGATGAAAGTGGGGATGCGTCTGAAGATCTGAGCATGCAGACAATAGCGCCTATCGACCAACACTACCCTTGGCAGACAAGAAGTCTTGTAGAAACAGAGGAGGCGTGGTGTGGAAAAGGAAGTGTTTGCTCCATGTGTGATTTTGTAGACGGTCTGCGGCGCAGAAGCGACAAAGACAGCACACCACATAATACTTGGACAAGGGGTGGTGGAGAGGAGAAACATGTTCACAGTAACTTACGTTCTTCTCGGGCCATGCAGCTGGTTATAGCCCAAGGATGGGATAATTGGCATAGACTCAGTGCGGTGGTACTGATTTGGCCGACGTTCCATTTCTGATACCCGGGGGAGGGTTTGCATTTGGGACTGGCTATGGTCATTGCGCAAATGCAAGGGGAGAGGCTTCTCGAGATGGAGCTGGTCTTCGGTCAAGGAAGCCAGGTGACCAACAGTGCTGGCGGATGACAGGCGAGAATGGCTAAAGGCCGACGAGACATAGGAAGACATGCTGCTTCTGCTGTCGGACATGTTGTGGCGCATTTTGCCAGCCGGGTCGTTGAAGGGGAAATCAAACTCACTGTCAAGAAGAGTCAGTACTTTTGGAGGGGTGAAAATAAGAGATCAAGACACACTAGTGTCAGTTACATACCGAGGGGTCGCCAGCGACGCAGACGAGAGTTTAGAGGAACTGTTCATGTGGTGGCGGTAGGAAGTGTCACTTCCGTTGGACATGGAATAGCTGTGTTCGTTGGATGATTGGTCGTAGGAAGGCCCCCTGTACAGTGCCGGTCTCGAAGACAGAGGTGCAACTTGCACTTCTTCCTTGCCTTCGGGGAGCAGAGGCAGCGAGTAGCCGCCGGCACTCCATGGTTGTCTTCCGCGAGAAGCGGCGCGCGATGACATGGAGCGGGCGGGAGGGAGAGTGGACACAAGAGCGGGGCCAGGACCGGTCGCAGCCGAAAGCGAATGCGCATAGGAGAGGGAGGACGGGGCAGTTTCGGAAGTGTGACGAGACTTTGAGCGATCGGGAGATGGAGATTTGCTGCCGTAGTCTAGGGAGGGGGTCTGGTTGGGGGTTTCCGTAGGCGGAGCCGCAGTCGCAGCCACGGCAGTGGCTGGGGTGTCTGCGGATTTATTCAACAAGTTGATGAGATCCATTGTGTGTGGTGTGTGTCTTCTTCCGTGAGAAGACTTTTGAAGAGGGGGAGTGAGAAGAGGATGGCTTGCGATACAGCAAAGCAAGCTTCTGGAAAGGAACAAGGAAAAGAAAACTAAGGAATGGGGGGTTTTTGGTCGAATCCAGTCGGCAATATAGAAGTCCTGCGAGCAGGAGAAGAATGAAAGAGACCACAACACGCTTTTTGGTGTTGCGGCAGTCGAAATGGTCGTTTGCGTTGACTTTATCTATAGAGGTGATGCTCGCCGTGTGTGATGCAGTGTGTGGAGGGCTTGTCGAGGCAGAAACAGCACAGTAATGAAGACAAAACCAGGGCAGCTCAGGGCGAGCCTAATTGGAAGCAGGGCGAAGGGCGGCGACAAGCGAGAGGTGAGTATCAAACGTCGTGAGGTGGTTCTCTCTGGCGTGGGTGAGGCGGCTGGCATGTGTTTTTTCAGGGTGGTGATGATTTTTGTCGAAGGCGAAGATGATGAGATGGGTGAAATAAGGCCGCCGGGGCACTTTTCTTATTTGTTGCTGGAATAAGACTGGAGCTGAGGAGCGAACAAAAGAGAACAGGAATAAAAGGAAAGAAAAAAAAGGCCACGGCCAAGAGATGGCTGTCAATGGCTGTGAAGAGGGGAGACAAGAGGGAAAGGAAAAGAAGAAAGTGGGAAGGCAATGATAGAAGAAGTCCCTAAAAAGAAACGAAAGAAGAGAAAAAGAAAAAAAAAAAGAGAGTAAAACGAACGAAGACTATAGAGAACGAAGAAATGAAGAAACGACGAGCAGAACAAGAAGAAAAAGAAAATAGAAGGGAAAAGGATCAAACAAAGCAGGGAGGGCACTGCCTTTGAAGCTCGTTGAGACGGCGAAGAGGAGAGGAGCCAAAGCTGATTACAGGCTATGAAGCTCTGTTTTTCTTCCTTTTTTTTTCTGACAAGCTTGCTCTCTTTGACGCTCACACTAACGTTGAGTGGGAAATAAAATCGACGACCGAGTAGGAAAAAAAGAAGTAGAAAAAAGAAACCAACAGGTTAAGCCAAGTAGGGAAAAAGGAAGATGCGAGGGTGGGCGTGCAAATCCAGGCATACCCCTGAAAATAGCAGACCAATGTTTGAGAGATGGAGGAAAGGGACAAGAGGAAGAAAAAAAGACAAGAGGAAGAAGAAAAAGACAGTCCAGAAAAAGTCGCCAGGGACAATGAAGGAATGGGGAAGGTGGCCAGTGAGGTAAGGGCAGACACGGGCAGACAGCGGACAGGAAGGGGCAGGACCCAAGGCCAAGCAGGCCAGGCAGGCCAGTAATAGCAGTAGCAGCAGCAGCAGCTCAGGCAGGAACCAAGCCCATCAGAGCAGGCACATACAGCCATATTACAGGCACAAACTCACATCCTTAGGGCAAAGCCAGCCTGGGGTCAAGGCCCCCTCCCTACCTCCTTTCCCTTCTTGTTCACGTTGCTATGCTCTTGCTGTGCTCTTGCCGTCCTCTTGCTCTTCCCAACCTGCTCAACCCTCTCTTTTTCTCTCCCAACAAAGATCACAAAAGGCAAGAGCAAACAACAGAGACACTGCAACAGCCGCAAAAGAGCCCAAATCTCGACTTTCAGAGGCAGTTGCCCATGAATTGTAACAGACAACACCATGTTGACGGGGAAGTTGCGTGCCCTTTTTTCCACTCTGGTTTTGTCAATTGCAGGTTCATGCATTGCGGGTGGATGACCCCTCTAGGGCAACTACTGCTTTGCCTATCTAGCGGCTGACTTGTTTGACTAGCCATTGTGTGTCCCAGTGTCTCTAGATGTACACACATGCCTCGTAATGTATTAAAGTCCAGTGTCGATGTACCTACAGATACATACTTACATTTGCACATGCATATAATACAACCAACGAATGTATGGCCTCCAATCACAAGTCACGGCAAGAGGCCCATGCCACTCCAGCTCCTGCTCCTCCTGCCACTCCTTCCAGATATTCCTACTGCTACTCTCCCTCTGCTCACTTACTCGGCAAGTTCCCATGTTGCTTCGTATGCTAGAGTAAATATGTACCCGCACCTTACCCGATGCATTCACTATTACCACAACAATGGGTGAGAAGTCGGAATCCTAACCGGAAAGAAAAACAAAAGGAAGAGAGGAAAACGCATTAAAGAGGGGGGAAAGATTCTCGGCAGCAAGACTCTGTGTCAAGTTCACAGATTCGGAAGGAAAAACATGGATGAAGAAGTTGCTCTCACGGAGTTGAGGTTTCCTTGTTTAGGTAATAACAACACGGCGGGCTAAAGCCCGTAGCATGAGGATATGCAAACCCTAATGCCATGTTTACTTTTTGTTAGGCCTTACTTCATTGTGAGTGATGACGCTTTTTGTATCTTTCTGCCTCTGTTATTTTCTTATTTTCCTCTGCTTTCTGATAGAGGGTAAACAGGAAAGACCGAGACAGAGAAAGAAAAAAGAAAAAGATACACCACCAACAGCTTGGCAACCAGATCACACCACAGGGTGTCACTAGCATGCGACCCAAGGCAAAGAGAACGTATATGCACTAGAAAGCATGTTATATTTTTGTACAAGGGAACAAGAACAAGGAAACCGCATGTGCAACAAAACTAGATGCTTCCAGGCAATTAAGGGACAGCGGGGTGCGACATGCATTGTGTTGAGCCACGAAGTACAACACCAACGCCAGCGCCAGCGCCAGCACAACCCGCCCTATTAAAAAGCCAGACATTCTCGAGCCGTGTCCCTTGGGCATAAAACCAGACGAAACGAAGAAGGAGAAGAAGAAGAAGCAAAGAATCGCCAGGCTAGGAGCACAGGGAGAACAGGCCAACCGACCAGAAGTAGCCCCCATGGAAGAGAGCAGAACAGCCGAGAACCGGCCTTTTCCCCCCTCCCCCCTCCCCCTCTCTAATAACGCGGAAGAGAAAACAACAGAGGGCGAGTTACAAGACAGGTAATTCTTCTTCTTTTTGCCAGGGGTCTGATGTTCTTGTTTTGGGGGCAAGGATGGCAATCCCAGAGGAAGAACACTTGCCTTGGCCCGAGTTGAGTCGTCAGTCGTCACGCAAGTCGTTGTCACTCGACTTCACGAAAGGCCGATGGGAGGCGGGCGTGTTGTTCTGCAAAACGGGGATTCTTCGCATTTAGTGATGTAGTGAGGTACCTGCGTACCGAAGCGAAGAAATAGTGGGAAAGAGGAAAAAAAGAAGAGAAGAGAAAAGAAAGATCAAACAAATAAATAAATAAACATACTCAGCTTTCAGGGTTGCTCTAACCCTAGCGCTCTCCAGAGCCAAGACGATCAACACAGGCTGCGCCTATTCTCCCCCTTCATGTTCTCAGGGATGGAAGAGAAACCGAGAAAGAATTCTCCGCGTCGGGATATAGATCTGCGGCGGAATAGTAGAACAAGTGTTTAAGTGTGTGTGAGAGTATCAGTAAATATTTATGTCCTCCCTCCCCCATCTCACAGGTTCCAGGTTCCATAGAGATCCCTCCATACATAGTATATTCCAGCCAAACCTGCCTGCATTGTCCCGAGGAGGAGGGTCGAGACCTTCCGACGCCCTATCTGCACGCTGCACTAAGCCAAGTTCCGACGGTTTTGTTATTATTGCACAGGTGTGAATCCGTGTATGAGGCGAGCCGTGACGTGTGTTTTTTTTGCCCCTCTTTCTCTCTCAATTCCTATCTTGTATAGAATATAGAGAATCTGCCCCCTTTATGCCTATAAAATACATAATATCAACCCACTAAACGCAGTCGTACGTGGCTTTCGGACCATGCGGAACCCTTGACGAACCGCCTCGAATCTCAACCACAACAACCAACAGCCTTGAGCAGCTTTTATGCCCGTCCGCCTCTTCTGTTCCTGTCAATGATCGTCGTCGGCTGGGCAAAAAAAGAGTCAAAAGGCACCGGAAGGAGAAGAAACTTAAAACACCCTCATTCATACCCATACGCATGCTTCACACCACCCCTCCCCCTTCCCCGTCTCCCAAAGGGCACGCATTTAAATAAGATGAGATGCAACACTGGACGAACAGCCTACCAAGAAGATGAAGAAGAAGAAGAAGAAAAAAAAAACACCTCCAAAGGACCTCTTGACAAAGGGGCACGCACGACGGGGAAAAGAGGGAGAAGAGGGGGACAGGGCGAGACCAAAAAAGTCACCTGTTGGCGTCCGGACGACAGACACATCACAAAGTAGACAGCTGGTCAGCACAACTCGCCCTACTCCTACTCGATGAGCGGCAGCTCTGCTGATCTTGTTGGCAGCTTTCTGGTTGACACATATAACTATGTCTGCGCACGTATGTTTGTGTGCAGCCACAGCCCCAGGGGGAACGAAGATCCCGACAATGGTAGGGTTAGTGTATATTCTAGGGTCTGCGCACAGCAGAAGCCAGATTTATCGAGCCGTCTTTTTTTCTTTTTTTTCTTCTTTTTTTTTTCTTTCTATCTTGTCTTTCTGTTCTCTCTTGCTGATTTCGCTAATTGTTTCAACATTGTCAACTATCCTCTGCTAAGCCCATCGCGTAACGGTTTAGAACGTTTCTTTTTGTTTTGCACTGACAGTGTTTTCGGGGTTCATGTTTTTTTATTCTTTTTTTCCTTTTCATTTCTTCTTTTCTCCCTCTGTTTTGGCGTCACTGTAATCTCGGATGCGTCGAGGAACATCAACACCAAAAGACCACCCAGACCACCCAGACCACAAGCTTGCTGGCTGGCCGGCGCAAAAAGGGCTTTCGAGCGTTGCTTTGATGCTTCAACCAACAATTTGCACTTCTTGGTGTCTTGGCCTTCTTCCCTTTTTTTCTGGCCCTTCTCTGGTTTGCTTGCTTCTCTCCTTACGTTGACAGCTCTCAGCACGCCCTCATTTAGCCTAGTGGCGTCTTGAACCTCTGCTTGCCTACTTACCGCGAGTCGGCACTGCTAAACGGCGAGTTGGAGCTTTGCGGTGCTGCTTCGTGTAAAGGGTTCAATGGCGAGGGGCTGAGAGACTAATGAGAACCCCCAAAGGCGGCTGTGCGATGCGAGGCAGGACAAGGCCCCCCCTCTTACAAGCGCCCAAGAACATGCTCAAGAGAGGATATCAACGCACACATGAGCACATAGAACAGCAAGCAAGCAAGCCAGAACCGGCTTGGTATTCTTTTCGGCTGCAACATTGGACGTTTCCCCTTCAGTCGTTTAGCCCTTCCAGGGCCCTTTGGACCTTTTCTCAGGCCTGAGGGCGTACCATTTTTACGCAGTCTTCTTTTCTCCCTCCTGCTTGAGCCTCCGCATTAGCACGATTCTTCTACTCAGATTGTCTCGTGTCTGTTTCTTGTTCAGCTTCATGTAGAAGGGGGAGGGGAGGGGGGACATGGCAGGGAGGAAAGGGGGTAAGTGGACGTGGACGGGGACGTGGACGTGGAAATGAACCCAGGAAACAGTTTCGTTTCTTCCGCCGGGTCTTCTCTTATCCTGACCTGTATAATATATGGCCAGCTCTTTGCAGCTTCCGGGGTCCCTTGGCCCGTTGGCGGCTGGCTTGTGTGTGGCTTGGTCTGAAAGGGGAGGCTTATATATATCATGTATGACATGACGATAGTGTCGACGCGCACAACAACAACAACAACCCCATGCGAGATAAAGGAGGCAAAGATAACGAAGAGCAAGAAAATCAAAGCAACTAGCCGACGTATACGCACACACTCTCTCTCCGGCATTGACTTGCATTTCGAAACCCAGCCAGTCAAGTCCCTCAGTCGAGTCCCTGTTTTCTGGCTCTCCCTGTCATCTGTCATTGCCAAGTAAGCTAATTTATTTCTCGGAACATCGCGGCGATAAGATTGCCGCTCATCTTCTGCTCTTGTGCTGCCCTGATTTGCCTTTTGGCTTGCTCGTTTTGATATATAGAGATTTGCGAGCGAACAAGAGGGGGGCCTGGCCTGCCTTGTCTAGGCTGGTCTGGTCTGGAGACTTCTGCCCCTCTCCCATCTCCATGGCCTCTCTTTCCTTGGCCCTCTTCTGTGCTCTATAGACGCACTTTTCATGCCACGTTCCCCAGCAAAGTTACGCGGCTTAATAGTCTAGTTGGTTAGGACGTCGGATTCTGATTCCGTAAGCCCAGGTTCGAATCCTGGTTAGGCCTAGTCTCGATTGAATTTTTTGTCTTGTTTGGGGGATGTTGTTGATGTTTTTCAGCTTCGATGTCTCTCTTTTTTCTGTTGTTTTTCTACACATCACACCAGATTCAGTAGAAATCTCCGTCTGAAATATCCGAAGAATTGCACGTAGAAAAAGGGATGCTGTGATTGCAATGTTGTGGAGATTCCAGGGCCGTCTTTTTTTTCTGCCTCCATTCTTTTTCTTTTTTTCTTTTTCTTTCTTTTTCTTGCCACCCTCTTCGGCCTTAGTCGCTTAGCCACATATATCGATTTCTGGTTTCCACGGATTCTAGAAAGCCCAGATTCCGTCCGAACTTGCAGTGATATTCACGTGGCTCAGCAGCTGGAGGGTGTGGAGGCGGCAATATATTGCTTTTTTATTCACAGAATATCTGAAAATGGCCGTACATTGTTACGTTTGCCGGTGTGCTGATACAGCGCGTTATCACTATCGTCTTGGCCCGTATTTCGAGTCTGTTTTGTTTCGTCAGTGTCTTGCATCGTGCAGCAAGAAAACGCCTGTCTTTGTACCAGACCAGTGCTCACATTATCATCACTGTCGTATAGGGCGTCGGTCCCCAGGCAAATGTCGGGTCATCAGATATCATGTCTCGAGTTGTGGTTCAATATCTTTGTGCATCCCCTGCTGAACGGGGCTTTCTTTCTCTCCGGGTTACTGGCTTTCTTCTCAGACAATTTTGCCCGCTTGCAGAAGCTGGAAGAGAGAAAAAAAAAGAACGAACAATTGTGCTTGGTTGATCGTCATACTTGGACGATCATAAGGTCAACACGGGGGGGAAAACAAAAAATAAAGGGCGGATGGTTAGGGTCTGGCTAGGGTTTAAAGGCAACCCGAGATACAAATCGTCCAAGCAGATGATTGGACAGGTGGAGAGGCAGGCAGTTTGGTGGAAGTCCCTATAAGAAACGGAGAAAAAGGGAAGAAAGCAACCAGAACAAAAGAAGATGGAAAACAGAAGAGCCAAGAGCAATAGAAGCCGGGCTTTGTCCAACGGGGAGGGGGAAAAGGAGAAATGAGGTGCAGTTGGTGCAGTGATTTGTTTATTATGCTGTGCTAGTACAAGAGAGACTTTTCAGTTGTTCCTCGTACCACGTCTTTTTTGAGTGAGTGAATGCAGGCGCATGCATGGCTTGTTGCATAAGTTGAAGGGAAAAGAAAAATAAGAAAAATAAGAAAAATGAGAAAAATAAGAAAGAAAAAAAAGAAAAAAAGAAAACTCCGAATTAAATAATTGCCCGGGCCAGCTTCGGTCTAGAGCTAAACCACCAACTTGAGACAGCCCAAAGCTTGGGCCACTTCAACACCTATCTAGACAATAAACTAACTTGGCCGAAGCGGGGTGAGGCAGGATTTGGGACGGGATCTGGGCTTATCAAGGGCAAGGCGAAGGCAAGGAAAAGAAAGGCGAGGCAAAGCAGGGAAAAGAAAGGCAAGGCAAGGCAAGGCAAGGCAAGGCAAGGCCCAGACAAGAACAAGGAACAAAAGGAACAAGTCAAGGACAGGGCCGGGCCTGTTTGTCTGCTGTGCTAGTCTGGGCTTGGCTTAGGCTGCGTGGGAGAAGGTTCTGGCCGGTGGGTGGTTTGATGATATTGGGGAGGGATCAGACGAGGGTGATTTCATTGGATGACGCAAGTGTGGAAAATGGGAGAAGATGAGAAATGAGAAGGTTTGTCTGGTTGGTGCTAGCAGATATTGGCATGTGCGAGTGTGTGGGAGTGTGTGAGTGTTTGAGTGTGTGAGAGTGTATGTGCGTGTGAGACTGTGTGCGTGTATGTGTGCCTGCTTATGTAAGTACACATCTCCCTCCCTTTCTTTTTATACCCTCATTTGCCCCGCTCGATTATATGCCTCCATTTGATCACCACTAATAAAAATAATGCACAGCTTATTAGTTCATTTTCCAAGATGCACAACCAACTTGAGACAACGCTGCACAGGCTCAAAAATCTCCGATGCATGCGGGCGAAGTTACGGACGTTGAAGAAGAAGGAGGAGAAGAAGAAGAAGAAGAAGAAGAAGAAGAAGAAGAAGAAGAAGAAGAAGAAGAAGAAGAAGAAGAAGAAGAAGAAGAAGAAGAAGAAGAAGGAAAAAAAAAGAACAAGAGGACAGAGGGAGAGACACGACACAGACACACAGAAAAAGACACTGAGGCACACACACTGAGGCACGAGAATAAAAAGGAGAGAATAAGGGCGGGAACTGATTGGACGAACGAGTTTCACTTGTGCATATTCACTGATTAATCTCTCTTCTCTTTAATCCCGCCATTTTATCGACTGATTCACTCACGCTCCCCTCATTTATCGTCGCATCTTTTATATCGCCGCCCTTTTATTCCATTTTTAATCCTCTTTTACTCCTCTTTTATTCCCGCTTCATTTCATCTTATTCTCACCTTGTTTGTGTCCCGTCGTCCTTTATCGTTGTCATGTTGTTCTTCCTGTCTCTGCTTGTAGCACCAATGTCTCAGATTTGCACTTGGTCCAGACAATCCAGACAATGACAACAGACATGACACGGACATGGACGGACATGGAAGGGGGAGGGGGAGGAGAGGAGACGAGACGAGAGGGGAGGGGGGGCGCCGCACAGACAATGGCTAACTAGACTATGGATGCAGATATAGTGCTAAAGTGCCCTGTAAATACAGTGCATGAGACACCCCAGACGCTATATTTACAGCGGGGGTTGCAGCACGACAGCCACCCCGCAACTTACAGAGGCTAGTGCCCTGTCATTACAGTGGATCACAGCGCCTTATTCCTTCCCACCACCAACTAACCGTATCACCAACTAAGAACAACAGCCAGCGGGCGTTGATGACTGACCACCAAGCACCAAAGTTGTTTGAGAACTGGTCCCAAAGGTCCGAAACCTAGGCCAATTTTCTTGGTGTCTCTGGGCGAGATCATAGCCAAGCCTCTTTTACACTTTTTATTGCTGTTTCTCTGTGTATTTTTTCCATCTCTTTTTATCCGTGTTTTCTTGTGCTTGTAGGCCCTACATCCTAGAGCCACAAGCCATTGGCTGTAAGCCACAGGCTACTGGCTGTAAGTCACAGGCATGCATAGGCCCTAAACCAACAGCACAGCGCCTATAAACGACATCCTCTTCATCTCCCCGCGCCGGCCGGCTTTGGTGGGAGCCACAAACTGTAGAGAGACCTTTTTCTTCTTTCTTTTTCAACCTGAATTTTTCTCTTGTTTCGGATTGCCCTTGTTGTTAGAGTTGGGAGGAATGTAACTCTGTCAAAACGCAGCTGTCACGGAATAGAACACGGACAAAGACGAGACAAGTCAAGACGAGACAGGCCTGTAGACATAGAGTTAAGAGCTTGTTGGGGGGGGAGGGGGGGAGGAGGGGAGGGGAAGGGAAGGGGAAGGGGAGAGGGGCGGATGGACAGGCAGACAGACAAACAGACAAACAGACAAACAAACCAGTCGTATATAGACGGGATGAAGATTGGGACATACATGAACTTACAGACGAGGAACGGACGAGTCACAGGACCAGGAAGGGAGGGGGAGAAGGAACTTACACTACACTCATGTACACACACAGACGCAGACACACAGATGGACCGACGCTGTAACTCGTTTACTTGCTCTCCATCCTGCTTAGTAAATATCACGGAGCAAGTCAATGTACATATATATGTACCCGCATATATCCTCATGCACATATACATATACACATACATATGCACACATGCACTAACTAACATACCGCCAACTATGCCTCCCCCTCTCCTACTCCAGTACGAGCTTTGCCGCTCTATTATTGGAATAGCTCCGAAAACGGATTTGAGAGAGACAGACAGACAGACAGACAGACACAAGGACACCATACGAACCACAACAAGGCATCATGTCGATATATGTCCTGATATAGATATCTCTCTCCTATGGCACAAGCCCAGTGCTACTATCAAGCTGAATCACACAGGCCTGCTAAGAGCCACACACACACACACACACGCCTGCTATTCCCTTCCTCTCCCCACCGCGCTACATGTACGTATGTACACATCTCATGCGCCCCGTCTTCGCCTCGCTCTCAGCGACAGGCTTTGACCGCCCGATGGTCCACTCGCAAGCCATCTAGTTACAGAGAGAGAAACACAAAGGCCTATAGAAGCTAGAGAAGAAAAGGAACAACACAACGGCAGAGTGTGACTGATACACACGCATCGTCACTATACTATCGGCCATTCCCTGCATTAGCAAGGCCGCGACAACGATCCGGGCTAATACTGTACTGTGCTGTGCTGTGCTGTACCGCGATATAACTGTAGACATGCATGTACTGCCCGTTAGCTGCTTTAATACTTGTATCAGAATCAATAGCCGAGCAGCCACTGGGACCTCCCACTGTGCCTTGTTTGTATAGTACGATGCGGGATATTGGGCTCTGTTTCGTCATTTGGCTGGTGCTGTTTATACAGGGCACGCACCACCACATCCACGTGTAATGGAAGCGACCGAGGCATGATCTCATACCCATAGCAAGCAGGATAACACGGATGTTTCGCCCTGTCGTATCCGTATGGCCGTATCGTATGTCCGCTTGCTTGCCCGCCTATTTCCCACGCCTTGATCTGCTTCCTGTCCGTCTGATATGCTCTGATCTGCCGCCTGACAGACGATAACGAGGCTCACGGTGTCCATGGAAGACACCATTCTACCAGAACCAGGCCTCACCCAATAGAAACTGTGATGCCACTGGAATACTGGCACATCCAGAGCTCCAGCCTAGTCCATAGTCACACACGAGTCGAGTTCCCATTTGCCATGTCTTATCCAGCCCTTCCATTGTCCGTGTGATCAACAGGAAAAGCTGCAAAACAAAAAGGACAGCTGCTTATAGTTGCACTTGTACTTGCAGCCAGTGCTAGTTGCTCGCCAAAGCTGCACACGCACAAGCTCTCTTGCCTCCAGAGCCAGGCCATTCATGATGTAGAGGGGCTTTCAGCCGGCTTATGAAAGCCCAGCACAACATCGAACATACATGCATGCACAAACACACGGCAGAGAAAAGGGATGGAGAGACAGAGCGAAAGAGAGAGATAGAGAGACAGACGAAGGGTTCGTATCACAAAGGCAAACGAAACACACGCCACATGTCCAAACAGCTCATGTGCTTGGGGGGGGGGGGGGAGGAGCAGCAGTGGATAGAAGCCTCACAGGAAGTGCATAATAATTGCTGCCAACATTGCTTTTATCGAGCCTACTGTGTTCCTCGCTGAGGATGGCTTTATCCCCTATGAATGCGGTGTATAGCGCGCATGCGCATCCCCTCCATGTGCCTAGAAGAGATCGTCAATGGCCTTTTCCGAGTCTTTCTCGATCAGCTTGACCATGCCCTGTGGGAGAAAAGACAGCAGAAAGTGTCTTGGTTAGCCTGGGGTTCAACAGCAGTACAATCATCTTGCCTTGCCTGAGAGCGCTTCAGTAGTACGGCAAGCCTGCTGGGGAACAGCCCAGCCCAGGATCGAGGGTGTGTGTAGCTGCAGAGAGATGGAAAGCCTCATAACAGAAACACATCACTGTGACGATCGCCAAGACTGAGAAGAAACAAAGGGGAGCAGGGCAAAGCAAAGACACCTCTTCACGTTAAGAAGGGATTCATTATGATCTTACCTCGGGCATGATGGGCTTTCCAGAGTCATCAGTTACGTAGCGGAACGGCATCTGGGTGCTTTCGTGGTCGTTGAACTTGAGTTCGGGGTGGTCAACAACAGGCACCTTGTCGAGGGGAACTACATGAGAGTGAGCACAGGGTTAGCTGATAAGAGGCCCCCAGGCAGCGGCAGATGGCGGGTGTGAAAAGCAGAGGAATCCAGCATATGAGCGGTGAAGAAAGAGAGACGATCCCGAGGTAGGAGTCACAGGGCAGCAGAGGGGAAGCGAGAGCTGAGGCTGTCATCGATGGCGAAGAAGAAAAGACTGCCTCCGCCACGCCACCGCAGCTCTCGCACCAGCACCAGCCAGCGCCCGCCGCGATGCTTCATACGCCCTGGTTACACCAATGCCCATGGCCAAGAGAAAAACAACAATAGCAACAATGCTGTGGCATGCTGGTGATGCTCCCAACAGCCAGCCATGCCCGCCCGGGGCTGCCTTTTTTTCTGTCCCCCGCCAGCCCTCCCTCGCCTTGCAGGAGGGAATTTTTCATCCCGTCCTCGCCGCCATGCCATGTTTGTCTTTGGTCAGCTCTTTCCTGGTTATTTTCCCGTTTTCTCCTTTTCTCCGTGTGCTGCCTTTTCCTTTGTCGGCTCGCCCAGAGTGTCAAGTGTGAGGACGGCTGAGTCATGTGCAGTGCAATGCAAGCAGTGTAGGTTGCATGCTTCTTTGGCCAACCTGCAGCGTGAAGTCTTGAAACCTGCAGCATGGAAAACACACCGCTTGCGTGTCTGCGATGTAATGGCAGCAGGAGAAGCAGCACGAGGAGCAACACTGGCGCCACGGCGAAAAAAAGCACCAGAGAAGAAGCTAGTTCGCTGGAAGACGAAGGGGAAAACGTGTGTCACAGAGCCCCAAGCATGACAATAATAGGTTTCGGTATAGCCCTGCTGTCTCTGCCGTGCAAGGTTCCACGGAGCACAGGCGCAGAGAGCAGAGAGCAGAGAGCAGAGGACAGAGGGAATGGGACCGAGGCTGATGGGCTGGGACTTGGCGGCGAGGATACATGGACAGCCTGACGGCTGATGGCTGATGGCTGATGATGTAGAGCCAGCCTGAAGCGGTAGAACCACGAGGAGCGCTAAAGCAACAGTGCTCTTTCTCTGCCTCCTTATATCCATGTGTACGCGAAAGGGAGGGGGCAAACTTACTCTTCTCCTCCACAACCTTGCGCGTCACCCGGACAGCGGTGTCTGTGGTCATCTGAATCGGACCCAGCCGACGACCTTGGAAGCCCTTCTTGCGCAGTTCAGACGTACGATCTGTTTAGCAGTTTTGTGAGTCATTCACTTTCTATACGTGGCCACGGGAGAGAGAGAAACCAACCTCTTGGAGGATCGTCGCCTGTGATGGTACAAAGCAGAAAGTGTTAGCATGTCAACGCCACAGTCATAGCAGCCAGCCCGTAGACAGTAAACAGCCTCCTGCTAGAGCTCACCTAGAATGCCGCCAAACAGAAACGCGTCGAATGTCTCGCCGTCTTCCGGGCACAGATCCTTCTCTGCCGCGGGGTCCAGCAGACACACGCGCGCCTTGAGCTCGCCGGCGTACAGCTCCTCTACGCCGCGGCGCTCGGCCTTGAAGGCCGGGTGTAGCTTCAGCTTCTCGGGCACCACAAAGGCGTCGGGGAGCGACGACAGACAAAAGGTGCCGCCGGCAGCTCCAGTCTCCTTGGCAATGGCAATGTACTCGAGCTCCGACCACACGCCCAGCTCGGGGTCGAGATGCTCAACAATGTAAGTCTTGGAAGACATGGCGGAGGTGATCTGAAGCGCCGCAGGATTAGCTGGGGATGAAGAGAAGCAGGGCAGGCAGTTGCGCAGAAACTCACTTTGAAGATGTTCGTCGGATGGCTGATTCATGGGTTAGAGTCCCCTCATTCTAGCATCAATGACGTCGATTGGCATTGGTCGCTTGAAAATTTGGGACTAGGGTTAGCCAGATAGGGTTGGACCTCTCGATTCCTTATTGAAGTACCAATTCGATCTCATACAAGTACACTTTGGGTAAGTCTCAGGACCAAGGAACCAATCAGACAGCGTGCAGCCATGCCTTTGTGGGGCTGTAACAGTTGCCAGCTTGTTGCTTGGATCCGGATTTCACATTCAAACAAAGAAAGAGCGAAGCTGATTACGCAAGGCTACGGAAAAGGCTAGAAATGCGTGAGAAATAGAAGCGCATTTTATTCTCTTTCATGTTCTTTGATTATTCTCTCTTTTTTTTCTCTTCTTTAATTTAAGGCGCCTATTTGCTGTCTTTCTTTGTTTCGCTCCTTCTTTCCGCCCAGTGACGCCGACCTGATCTGATCCTCTTTATCCCCCGATCGCAACCGAGATACACGCAACCGCACCGCACAACACACAAACGAACAGGGCCTCACGACAGACATCAAACTCTGCTCCTCTGTCTTCCGTCTTTTGTCTCCTTGACCGGATATGGCCCTCGTCAGGCTCTTGACGGCTGCGGCTTCGGCGGCTTTGCTGCTGCGCTCCGTGGCTGCGGCCGGGGATGATTCGGCGCATCCCGCGTCTGCCTACTATGTCAAGAATCTCCCCGGCGCTCCGGCGGAGCCCCACGTGAGGATGCATGCTGGGTAAGTTGACTGTTCTATTGCTTCTTTTTCCGTGCAGAAAACCTGCGCCCGAAGACAAAACCCCCTAGAGAAATGCGTGCCTTTTTCCCCACAGCTCCATCTACATTACATCTATACGTCCATGCGCTAACCATGAGCCCCTTTTCTCAACAGCCACATTGAAATCACACCCGAACACAACGGCAACCTCTTCTTCTGGCTGTTCGAGAACCAGCACGTTTCCAACCGCGAGCGCACCATCTTGTGGCTTAATGGCGGCCCCGGGTGCTCGTCCGAGGACGGCGCGCTCATGGAAATCGGCCCCTACAGAGTCAAGCCCGACCAGACGCTTGAGTGGAACAATGGCTCATGGAACCAGTTTGCAAACTTGTTATTTGTAGACAACCCCGTGGGCGTGGGCTACAGCTATGTCGATACTGACAGCTACCTCCATGAGCTGAACCAGATGGCAGACAACATGATTACCTTTCTCGAAAAGTGGTTTGCCATGTTTCCCGAGTATGCAGACGGCGAGGTATGTCCAGTCCAGTCTTGATCTTCTCCCCGCCGTGACTTAACCCGACTGACTCCGTATTTACAGTTGTACATTGCCGGAGAGTCGTATGCCGGCCAATACATTCCCTACATTGGCTCCGCCATCCTGGCTCGCAACAAGGCGAAGCCCCAGGACCCGTGGAATCTCAAGTCTCTGATTATCGGCAACGGCTGGGTATCGCCTCCCGAGCAATACCGCGCAACGCTGGACTTTGTCACCAAAAAGGGCCTTCTTCCTAGTAGCGGAGAGGCGCGGAATCAGGTAGAGACTTCGTGGAAGAAGTGCGAGGCTGCTCTGGGAGATCAGACGCCCGAACATGTCGACTATGGCCAGTGCGAAGACGTGCTGCAGAACTTCCTCCGCTACACCTCCAAGATTGACGATAGCGGCAAGGATATGTGTTACAACATGTATGACGTGCGTCTCAGAGACACCTACCCGTCGTGCGGCATGAGCTGGCCCCCGGATCTTCCCGCCGTCACCAAGTATCTGCGCCGCAAGGATGTCGTCAAGGCTTTGAACGTCAACTCTGCCAAGAGCACCAGCTGGACTGAGTGCAGCGGTGGTGTTGGTGGTGCTTTCCGCGCGCGCAAGTCCGTGCCCTCGATCCAACTGGTGCCCGACATCCTGAAGGAGATCCCCATCGCCTTCTTCTCCGGCGCCGAAGACTTGATTTGCAACTACATGGGAACCGAGGCCTTCCTGGGCAACCTGACGTGGAATGACGGCAAGGGCTTCGAGACCACCCCTGGAAACTGGGCTCCGCGCCGGGACTGGACCTTTGATGGCCAGGCCGCTGGCTTCTGGCAGGAGGCCCGCAACGTCACGTTTATTCTGTTCAACGAAGCGTCGCACATGGTGCCTTTTGACTGGCCTGAGCGCTCGCTTGACATGGTTAACCGGCTTATGAAGGTCGACCGCAGCCAGGGCCCGCCGATAGGGTTTGTCAGCCACATCGACGGCGAGCCCGCCAACGGATCGCCAACTACTCCCGGCGCCAAGCCTCCTGTTTCGACCTCACCCGGCAGCGGCAGCGGCAATGGCACGGACACCGACGCCGACCACCAAAAGGAGCTGGAGGAGGCCCAGTGGCTCGCGTACCGCAAGTCGGGCGAGATTGTGCTGATGATTGTGGCCGTGGCCGCTGTCGTGTGGGGCTGGTGGGTGTGGCGCGAGCGGCGCAGGAGCGCGGGCTACCGGGGACTCGACGGCGGCAGCAACAGCAACAGCAACAGCGGCGGCACGAGCATCCGTATGGGAAGCCGCGGGCTGCGCGGGTCGTCGGCGCGTGACGTCGAGGCGGCCGCTGCCGAGTACGACGAGCGCTTGCTGCAGACGCCCACCGATATTAACCTGGACCGCTACAGTGTCGGCGCGCACGATTCCGACGATGATCTTGACGATGACTCGGATAGCCAGGGCTCTAAGGGTGGGTCTGGCACGAGGACAGTCACCAAGTAGATACGCATGAAGAACGGGGGGAGGGTTCTTTTTTTTTTTTTGGGTCAGAGAATAACAAAGCCCGTTATTCAGAGGGAGGGCGGCTATTTGAACGCATTATAGAAATGTGGTACATCAACACAGAAAGTACAGTACATGAAGAATTAACATTCAAAGAAGCAAAAGACTGCAGTGCAGATGTCGTAAAGTAATATATTCTAAATATGATGCAAACAAATGATATCCTGTTGCCCAAGAGGCCGAGCCGAGTCTCATCGGGCAAAGCAAACAAAAGAAGAGCGAGACCTGATTGGATTTAACCACGAGAAAGTACCACCAGCCCCAGTGAGTGTATGTGAGTTGTTTTTGTTAAACCAAGGAACCTCGAGATCCGCATATATCAAGAGGTTGTCCGTAACGCCAAGGAACGCCGTGAGAAAGAGAAAGAAGGGGAAGAGAAAGAGAGGCAGAGAAAAAACGAGAAGGAGAGAAAGATGCAAGCCTACAGCTGCACGTCATTTCGCAGCAGGCGCACCTCCTCGCCCGGCTTAAACGCCGGCATGCCAATATACGGACACCCATCGCAGCGGAAGGCATCGCCAAGCGCGCAGTTGCCGCACGAGCCCGTCTTTCCCTGCACGGTGAAGTCGACCTCGGCTAGGTCGTCGGCGACTAGCATGACGGCAGGGGCGGGGGCGGCGGCAGCGGCGATCTTGGCGGGCACAGGCGGCGGCGGCGGCTGGGACGTCGATGATGACAGCGCGGCGAGCTTGGCGTCGGCGCCGGTGCGGCGGGCGGATTCCTCGGCCTCGAGACGCTCGGCAAGACCGCACGTGCAATCTTTGCAGGCGCGGCGGCGCTTGCCGGCCTTGGGGAGGCAATCGGTGGCTGGATGGGCGAGAGGGCCGTGGTCAGCAAGCGAGATCGAGATGAGGGCGTCGGGGGAAGAGCACTACTTACGAACTTTGATCTCACGGAATCGGTCGGCCTCGCTCAACAGGGTGTTTTCGTCAATCATCTCGTCGTCGTCATCGTCGTCAAGGTCATCATCCAAATCCACAAAGCCAACGCCTGCAAGCGTAGGCTGTGGTCTCTTGAGCGAGACAGCGCCATTGGCAGCGGGGGCCGGGGTTGATATCGCGGCCGAGGCGAGCTTGTTTTTCTTCGCACCAAAGTTCAGCTTCAACGGCACCACAGCCTCCGCGCCGTAGTCGGGCTTCTCAAAGCCCTCGTCGTTGGCCACGAGGCCGGCAAGAACGGCCTCCCGAACCACGCGGCCCTCGACCATGCCGGCGCCGCGCAGCACGCCGCCTTCAACCAGGGCGTCGGCCACGGCGCCAATCAGCGTGCGGCTCAGGTGGGGCAGCACGTCGTCAGCGGTGCCGGCAGCATCAGGCAGGATTTTCACGGTGCGGTAGGCGGCCGGCGCCAGGTGCACGGTGCCGTTGGCTACGCGGTCGAGCATCTGGAGGTCGGTGGTGGTTCTGTCGACGGAGGCAAGAGTTGAGGAGAGTGCAGTCGGGTTAGAAGCCAGAGAGGGCGGGGCAAGAAGCAGGGTGCGGGGCATCTTGGAGGGGGTGGAGGCAGAGGCAGAGGCGGCTGCGGGTGCCGAGGAAGCTGACTTGACGGGCGCGGAAAAGTCGAGATCCGGCGACAGATCAACGGTCACGGCGGGGGCCATTGTGGTGGTGGGGGGGGGTTCGGGGGTTGCGGTGGCGGCGTGTTGACGGCGGGGAGAGAGAGCGACAGACGAGGCAGCGATGGGAGGCAGAGCACAGAGGATAAACAATGCGAGAGGAAATAAAGGAGAGAGAACGGGCGGCTTAGAGGGGTAAAGAAGCAAGTCGTCAAGAAGAAAAAAAGGAGGAGAGAAAAGACAAAGTCATAAAAAAAAGAATAAATAGAGAATAAAATTTAATAAAAGACTGCTAGCCTCAAGAGCCAACACCAAAGCCAAGGCCAAGTCCGAAGAATCAGAAGTGATTATGGCATGGAACGCTGTGATTGGCTGGATTGGAGCATCAAAAAATATGGGAAGGCACAAACGTGGTTTAACCCTTGTAAGGGTTGGATGATCAAATTGTACGTGCCGGCTGATGACAAATGCAGCGCACAGCAAGCAACGTCCACGATCACCAATCCAACAGCCGCGATTCGGAGTGCCGACTGGGATGAAAGAGAAGCCCAAATCCCGGTTCACGCCATGCATAGAAGAAGGCAGGATAACCACCACACTGCAAGGGGTTGGCTTGTAGCTGTTTGAAATCGTCCGCCTCTTATTGCTCTGGCTATGCGGGAGCCGGCGCCGGGTGCGGATGTGGCCGCGGCACTGTGGGGAATGTGGAGAATGTGCAGTGACTGGCGTGGTTAGGACAGTGTGTCTACCAGATGGGCACACTGTACTGTTGGCGGGGGGGCATCATGGCCGCCGAGTACGGAGCGATGGAAGCCAGGACTTGGCCATGTTTAACCCTAGCCAGTGAAGGATTTACTTGGAGATGTCGTCATAATGGGGACAAAAGAGAGAATTCCTGGGAAGTAAGGAGAGGTCCGGAAGAGCTGTTCCAAGAATCACAGCAGACATCATGTACAGTATATGTGGTGTACGTACACACGGTATAGAAGTATGTGGTACAGACAAACAGCTGCATCAAGAGAACCAAACGCCAACGAGACAGCTGCACATCGTTCTATGTAAGCAAGTCTAGTAACGGGGGGGCAGAGACAGCAAGGAAAAACAGAGGTATCGAATATAAGCGTAGCAAGTTGTGAAACACGCATGAACATGACTTTTATATACAGGGCTGCGGAGTGGCAGATACAGGCCACCTAGGCGCCGAATCTGGGCACCTCACTGACTGGGCACCTCACTGACTGAGCACTGACCGAGCACCTCACTGACTGAGCACCTGGCTGGCTTCGAGCGCGCCGACAACCTGGCCCGTGCCGTCCAACAAGGCAACTATGGCATCCTCGCCCTGCAGATAATCCGCGCCCTCCAGCACATGCGCATGCGCGCAGCGCACCAGATCCTTAGCCACGCGGATCTGCGTATCGGCCGCAATACCGAGCATCTCGTCGCGCGCAACCACGAGCCCGGGGATGTCCGCAATGGGGGCCAGAAGCTGGTCGTTGCGCAGCGCACGGATGCGACTTGGCGGCAGGACGCTGCCGTCGCACAAGCGCAGCCATCCGGAGCCCGCACCGCCGCCGCCGGGGGCAGGGGCATTTGCCGCCGCCTCGAAGCCCGCGCGCAGCACGTCGGCGCCAGTGAGCGCGCCCTCGGTGCCCGCGCACGGCTCGAGCAGCGGCAGCTCGGCAAAAGACGTGGTCAGCAGGTCGCGCAGTGTCGGGGCCGGTGGCGCGGGACTGCGGAAGGCTGCGCCGATGGCGCCGCCTGGGTGGTTGCGCGCGAACACGCTGGCCAGCCCTGGCGCCCCTGGCGCGCTGTGCAGTTCGTGGGCAGCAGTCACGGCGAGCGCGTCGCCAACAGCCAGGGCGGTGGTGGTGCTCGTAGTCGGGGCGCTCACGCCAAAGCTCTTCTTTTCTGGCGTGGGGATGGGCGTGGGCAGGAGGATGGTGGTGGGCCGGGAGCGAATGAAGGCGCAGTCCTCGGGATGGATGTGGGCGGGGAGGAGAATGGTGGGTAGATTGGACGGGAGGTGGTCTTGGAGGAGGAGCAGTTCGGGGGTTTTGCCGGAAAAGGTGATGACTAGAAGAGTGTCGTGTGGTTGGATGTAGCCCAGGTCGCCGTGCAAGGCGTCGGTAGGGTGCAGGAAGATGGCGCAGAGGCCCAGGCTGCTAAAGGTCGCAACGAGCTTGCGCGCAATGATGCCCGATTTGCCCACGCCAATGATGACCAGTTTGCCCTTGTCCCCGCGGTGGCGTACAATGGCTGACACGGCAGCGTTGAAGCCTGTGCGGGCTACTGAGTGGGTGGCGTAGAGATGGGTGACAGCAGCCAGGGCGGCAGCCTCAGTGCTGAGCACATGATTGGCACTGGCTAGCCGGTCGGCGAAGAGCGTAGTGCAGGAGAAAGAGGAGGGGGAGGGAGGCGAGGAGAGCGACATGGAGGGGAGTTGGGCTGTGGCTGTGGCTGTGGCTGCAGCCAGCGGTGCATCGACACCGGTCCTACTGCACATGGGAGATATACTGACAAGGCTGGTTGAGCTGGTCAGGTTGCTGGTGCTACCATTGCCGGCCTTGGAACTCAGGCTCAGGTCCAGGTCCAGCACGGAGCATTCGTCCAGAGCCGAGGTCGAATCGTCCTGCGAGGATGCGGCGGGGGAGGGCGGCGCGGGATAGGTGCATTGGTCGGGGGATGTTTTGCGGGGAACAACAACGGCGCTGGTCTGGAGGGGCAGAGCCGGGCCGGGGGCCAGAAGAGGAGGCATTGTATGGGGAGAAGAGGGGGAGGGAGAGGAAGGCCTGCAGTCTTGTTGTGGAAGATGGGCCAGAGACGATGCAGATGGGGAGAGAATCAGAAAGCCAAAGGCAGAAGGAAAAGGTCGAGATTTCAGACTATTAAACTTCCCGCCCCGGCCTTAGCTCGCTCTCACTCTCATCTCAACCTTGTCGAGTCCCTTTATCTCTTGCTCTCTTCCTAGAGGCACTTGTAGCGCCATTCTAGCTGCCAGCGCCCTCTATGGAGCCCTCTGAGAGACGCCTGGAGCGCTGGCTAAACCACGCCAGACAGCCTGGGCCAGCGCCCATGTTGATGCCAGACTAACTGACTGACAGTTGGCCGGCCGGCTGGCTGCCTGACTAATGGCGACCATGACGCTATGGCTTGTAGTTGGCTTGGTGGCTTGGCATGGCGCGCTAGTACGTCTATGGGTGTCGTCCGGGCTCAACGCGCGGTTCAGGGTCAGGGTTAGCCGGGAGCAAGAGCGTATGTTTTTTGGTGCAGCGAGAGGAGGGAGAAGCGGGCATTGGGTGTGTGTGTGTGCGTGTGTTCAGGCATTTGTACGGGGTACCGAGTACCCGGAATAACCCGGCCAACGCGCTTCTACGGCCCCGCCCCGCCCCGCTGTTGATAAGGCCAGAAAACGTGCCTCACGTCACGCCCATCACTTTCCTCTTTTTCTTATCTCTCCTACTTTCGTTTAAGCTTTTTGTGCAGCCTGTCAAAATGCACAGGCCACTCCACTTAAAACTTTGCTGCATTGATCCAGAGCTTAATCAGATGGCGTCCCGGCGATCTGATACAGGTGCTTAGTCATCGTGCTACTGTATGGTAGGAAATGCCTAGAAAGTAACCCCTGATGTCTTTTGCCCCACGCTCCCAATGCGGCAGGCTAGCCAACTACCTGCCAGACTCGAAACTGTCAGAACCTCTTCAGCGAAGGCGCGAACGTAATGAATGTTTGCGGTGGTGTGGTAGTTACGTCCTTTGAGTATCACCCTCTATCTACCCTACGCTACGCGCCTGCCCCAATGGCTCTGCTTACTTATCTTATCAGTGTCATGTCATCGTCCATTTGCAACTGCCATTTGCGAGCCGTGTTTGGTTTGACGTCACAAGTAAGTTCCCGAACGAGAACCGGCCAACCGCCCATAATCTTAGTTAGCTGTGAAGAGCAGGCCTCGTATCTAGGTGTGCATTTATTTTCATGATATTACTGTTTTTAAATTTCTACTGCATGCATTTCATTTCCACCCTCTTCCCACTTCTTTCCAGGGCAATAACCGGCTTTGGACTTGCTCATAAACCGCCGTTTGTATCGTTCTTTCCGTTCCTCCTTGCTCACTGCTCCTGCCCTCTCTCATTTCCACCCCATTTTCAAGCTATGCAGTGACCGCCGTCTATAAATTATGCAACCCTCGAAACCACAAACCCTAAAGCATGGCATCCTTCCGGGGCACCCGTCGGTACTTGAACACGGCGACTCCCTGGCCGCCGCTCCGTATTTTACGCGGGCGTCCAAAGGCTCGCCGCCGCCAGCCGGCCCCAAGTCCAAGCTCTACCGCCATGTTTCTCCGCGCGTATTGCTTGCCGGCCTTGTCCTCAGCAGCCTGACCATGCTGTCGTGGCTGCATGTGATCTCTCCGCTGATGACATCATCGCCGCTCGGCCACCCGCTAGAGGACGGCAGCAACAGCAGCCGGTTCCCGCCGTTATCCCAGTCCCAGGCGCACTCCCAGGCGCACTCCCACGCCCAGGCCCACCGAAAGCCACACCCGGGCGAGCATGCCCACGTTCACGGCCGCAATGTCTTCCTTGCCGGCGGCGGCAAAGCCGACATCACCGGCCCCGTGGTTGAACTGAATATGATGGGCTATGCCGACTCATCGCAGATCGGAACCGGCCTGCGCCAGCGTCTGTACAGCCGTGCCTTTATCGTGGGCGAGATAGACAACCCCGCGGCACGAGTGCTCTATCTGGTGTTGGACACGCATAGTGGCGATACAGCCGTGCGCAATGGTATTATAGAGGGGCTGCACGCCTTGGGGAGCCCGTACACTGAGCTCTACGGCAGCCAGAACGTGGCTGTTACAGGCACACACTCCCATTCTGGGCCTGGCGGGTGGCACAACTACCTCCTCCCGCAAATCACCAGCCTTGGATTTGACAAGCAGAGCTACCAGGCCATCGTGACTGGGGCCGTGCGCTCCATCAAGCGGGCTCACGAGGCCGTAGAGCCCGCACGGCTGGGCTTTGGCTCGACCAAACTGCGGGACGCCAGCATCAACAGAAGCATATTTTCGTACCTGGCCAATCCGGAGGAAGAACGAGCACAGTACAACAAGACCGGGGAGGGCGCCGACCACGAGTTCCCCGGGGGAGCCCAAGACGACGGCTCCGTGGAAACGGACCTGAAGCTGCTGCGCTTCTCCCGTGTCTCTGACAACAAGACAATGGGCGTGCTGACGTGGTTCCCGACGCATGGGACCTCGATGCTCGCTAACAACACGCTCATCTCGGGCGACAACAAAGGCGTAGCCGCTGCACTGCTCGAGAAGAACCTGCGCCGCGATGCCCCAGACACCATTACGGAATCGTTTGTCGCCGGCTTCTCACAGGCCCACGTCGGCGACGTCAGTCCCAACATCCTGGGCGCCTGGTGCGAAGACGGCTCAGGCAGCCGCTGCTCGCCCATAAACTCCACGTGCTCTGATGGCCGTGCCGGAAGCTGCCACGCCCGCGGGCCGCACTTCCGTGTTGCCGACAATGGCGCCACCAGCTGCTATGAAATCGGCCGCCGCCAGTACGCTGCTGCCCGCACTCTGACGACGGCACCGCTGGACGACGCAGCCCCCGGCGCCCTGAAGCCTGTCACCGGCGGTGGCACGGTGCGGGCTTTCCATGCATTCCACGACATGTCCGACTTTGAGTTTGTGTCGCCAGACCAGCCTGGCAAGGTAATGCGCACCTGTCCAGCCGCACTGGGATATTCCTTTGCCGCTGGCACGTCTGACGGACCGGGCGGACTGGACTTTACCCAGAACGACCACTCTGGCGCGAACAAATCAGCGGCGTGGAAGGTCATTTCCAGCCTTATCAAGGTCCCTGGGGCTGGCCAAGTTGCCTGCCAGGCGCCCAAGCCACTGCTCCTGGATGTTGGCGAGGTCATGCGGCCGTACCTGTGGACGCCCAACATTGTCGACATCCAAGTGCTCCGCATTGGCAGCCTGATGGTGGTGGTGAGTCCCGGAGAAGCATCAACCATGGCCGGCCGCCGCTGGATGCGCGCTGTTGAGAAGGAGGCGCGGGCCGCTCTTGCCGCCGACCCAGAGACAGCCGATGCCGCCGATGCCGTCGAGGTGGTTCTGGGCGGGCCGGCCAACACCTACACGCACTACATCAGCACGCCGGAAGAATACGCCCTGCAGCGCTACGAGGGTGCCTCAACGCTGTACGGCCCGCACACGCTCGCCGCCTACATCAACCGCACCGTCGAATACCTCCCGCTGCTCTTCGACACGCACAAGCAGCCGCTCGCACCCGCGGCTGAGATGGGCCCGCTGCCGCCCGACACGCGCAACGCATCGCTGCACTTTGGCACCGGCGTCGTCTTCGACAGCCACCCGTTCTTCACCGCCTTTGGCGACGTCATCACCGACGTTGCGCAGGCTGCCGTGTACCGCGCCGGCGACACTGTGCAGGCTGCCTTTGTCGGCGCCAACCCGCGCAACAATCTGCGCCTCGAAGGCACGTTTGCTGCCGTCGAGCGCCGCGTTGGGCCGGCGGCCTGGGAAACTGTTAGAGACGACTCGGACTGGGGCTTGGTCTACAACTGGAAGCGTACGTCATCGATTCGCGGTACCTCAAAGGTCACGTTGCAGTGGCATATCGAGGACGGTGTCAAGTCGGGGTGGTATAGATTGCGGTACTTTGGAGATGCAAAGGCGTTAGGTGGGAGAATTACGGCGTTCAGTGGCAACAGTGCTGAGTTTCATGTGGAGTAAAGCTGTGGCGTATTAGGGTTAGATGGATAGGTTAAGGTTAGACCCCCGGACGACCATCACCAACACCAGCTGTAATGCATTGGTACATAATTTCGGGCGATAAAGACACGGAGAGACTTTCAAAATCTAGTATTTAGTTAATATTACAGTACATTGTACGCAGTTTAATAAGGTCATCAATGTCTTCTAAAGTGAACTCCCACACTCCAACGCTCCTACCACACCTATGTGACCTTTTCTACACTACAGCTCCTTCGCAGCTACAGCCATGTCCATATCCACAGGTCGCATGCGTGGCGACACGGGCGCACTGGCACGCACACGGGGCGCATGACGACCGCAGCGCGACGGGTTCTTGGGCGAGCGGCGGTAACACACTTCGCGGGCGCCCGGCGGAGCGGGGCGGCCAAACCGGCACGACACGCTGCAGTACTCCATCTCGCTGCCCATCCACTGCTTCAGGTGGCTGTGGAGCTCGCAGCGCGAGGTGCCGCATTTGCGGCAGTACACCTGGCCGTCGAGGCGGATAGCGGTCAGGCTGGCAGTAGAGGGCGACCCGGGCTGGCTGGGGGCTTCAGATGTAGCAGATGAGGATGTGGAGCATGCGGCGGTCTGTGAGCGCGTCAGACCTGGGAAGCCAGAGCTCTGGGGCGCCTTTGTGGCTGCAGGCGTGCCGGGTGCAGATGCAGATTCACTGTGGAGCTGGCTGATGCGGGGCACGGGTGACTGCGGCGGAGACAAGCCGGGGTGTCTGAGCGGGCCGGCGCCGCGCCATGCCCATTCCAGGGTGTTGGGGCCGCGGCGACGGCTAGCTAGTGAGACACGGCCATTGAGGCGGTCGTGGATGGGGTAGAAGACGCGGGATGCTAGGCCGAAGCATACGCTGTCAATGGGATCGAGGAAATCGAATATAGCGAAGTGGATGTCGGTTGGGAGGTCCAGCAGCGAGATGCGCTCTGACGGGCGGTGCGTGTGCACAACAGGCTCAGATTCCATGAGCGAGAAGGCACGGCGCGGGGGCTTTCTCGGCTTGGGCCGGACCATGCGCAAGGCCAGAGGGGTGGTGGTGGTGGTGGTAGGAGGAGTAGCAGTAGCCTGGGGTGCCGCAGAGGAAGGGGTGGCAGGCGAAGAAGCAGTTTTCTGCACGATTGACAGCGTCTGGGCTCGTGGCACGGATGAGGCCAAGGCCGAGGCTGAAGCCGGGGAGGGGGTGGTCGGAGAGGCTAGAGTAGGAGCCAGAGACGGCAAATACAAGTGCCGGACGGGCGGCTGTTCGTTGTCATATTCGGAGAGAGACTGCGAGCGGCGCGGAGCACGGACGCCGGCTTTGACAGAGCGCTTTTCCGCAATGGTCTGGGTCTGCGTAGGGGCAGGACCGGATTCCTGGATGGAAGCTAGATTGCATGGTTGGGTATGGCGGATGCCATGGCCGTGGCTGTGGCCGTGGCCGTGGCTGTGAGGGTGGGTAGAGTGACTCAGTGAAGAGCCCCCGAGAAGCATGCGAGCCGCGGCATTGGCGGCAGCGTCTGCCACATCATCAGATGCCGATGGCAGACAAGGCTGCAACATGAGAACCTGGACCATGGTGCTGATGGGTGGCGGTAGGCGGCAGAGGCGAGGCGAGGTGAGGGAGGGAGGAGACAAGATACGAGCCTGGCTAGTACCTAGAACGATGCTAATGACAACAATGACGCTCAAATGTTCAAGAGTGGCTCAAGTCTGGCGAATGTCAGGCGGAGGGACATGTAATGACGACACATTAAAGAAATAGTTAAGAGGAGCAAAAAGTGTGATGAAGAAGAAAAAAGGAGAAGGAAAAGAAAAGCGAAAAAAAAAAATTCAAGAGGAAGGAACGGGTCGAGGACCCTTAATATAGTAACTGCCCGTAGACCAAGATTTGAAATCGGTTGACCGACTTGGAGGAGCAGTTGCCCTTTTTTCTTTTCTTTCCTTTTTTTCTTATTCGTTCCTGCCACGCGTGCAATACCACCACAAGCTGCAAGCTGCAAGATGCAACTGCTGTTTCTGGCTGTTGGGTGGCCCAACAAACGTCTGCTGCTGCTGGCCTGAATTCAGATGGACACATTGGCTCTAATACACACAACATACACACACACATGCGGACACAGACAGACAAGTCAACTGGGCACAAGGGTACTTGGCTTGGAGACAATGGCGTCATCGGACAGCTAGAAGGTGGCTGCTGGCCAAGGAACTTCTCAGACGAGGAGGAACACCTGGATGAATACATGTACGTACAGATACATGGATGATGCTATGCGTGCGTGCTCTACCCGCCCAACACCACAGCATAGCATGTCTTGACTCCATCTCATCTCCGCCATGGCTGGCCCTCCCCCACGATCCAACTTTGGTCACACGACCACCACAACGACAACAACCGCCGCAAAGCTGGAGAAAAGCTCGGACCAGCCAACAGAAGCGCACCAAGAACAAAGAGTGAGAAAACTAGACATGACATGCGCCGCGATACCATGCCCCAGAGAACCCAATCACGGGAGTCTTTTCTGCCACAATACGAACGGCTGGCTGGGTCACAACCACGCATGCACATGCACACACACAGCAAACGAAGGCTTGCGCCTTGGTTTCAGTGCGCTCTCTCTAGGGCCTTGATGGCGGCCTTGCTCCCTTCTAGCGCTGCTTCTATGCCCCACCAACTGCATACTAAGCAGCAAGTCCAGCACGCCTGTTGTGTGTTTTTGGATCTGGATTGGGGGGCCCTGAGTCCTTTGAGATAGGCTTCGCTTTAGCTCCCTCCCAGCACCACACAGCCTAAAGTAACGGTCTGGCCGTCCGGCGCGGACTTGCACATGAGGATTAAGGACAGATTATCTTCCAACATTTGACCCCGCCGAATTAGAAAAAAGAAAAGAAAGAAAAGAAAAGAAAAAAAAAGGAATTCTCGATCAAGGCCCCTGTCCACCGCCGAGTTCCAGCCGAGATACGCCGGCATACCTCCTTCTTTTCTTTTCTTTTCTTTTCTTTTCTTTTCTTTTCTTCGTCCTCTGCTCCTTGGGCTCAGCTCACGTTTCGTCCGTCTCCTCGCTGTGGAGCCACAAATACCCGTCACGAGATCCGTCTTGTTCCCATCTTGACTCCACAATACCCAAAAACCAGGCCATGTTCATTGATGCAGGACAACGCCCAAAGGTCATCTGATAAAAAAGCAACCCTCCCCCACCACGAAGCCCGTCACCAGCAAAAGCAAACAAGACCAGAGAATGATACGGGAATAACGTCAGTTTCCTCCCTTGGCGTAAGCCAGTCGGAACCACCCACTACTCACGTTGCGCAAAATGAAATGCTCTAGAGGAGGCCAGAGTGTTCTAGATCTGGCACTCGGATGCCATTGGACCTAAGATACCACCATACATACCTCTTTGTTTTCTCCTCTCCCCCGTATGGCTTTATCTGCACTCTGTGACAACGTCTCTTTGGAATCCTGCGTCGAGATAAGACAACATAGCATCATCATCTTCTGCCGGCCTGTTGTTCTGCAACTCTGTCATGATATCAGCGCTTATATAGAGCCAGAAAGCCCATCAGCACTCTTTTGTCGGCTTTGGCCTGATTCTCGTGCCCGCCCAAGGATCATGCCTGTCACCAGTCCGAAAATCTACTGATATCAACAAAAAAAACGGCTCTGAAACCCGCCACCAAAGCAATAGCCGACAACGCACGGCACCAGAAAAGAAGAAAAATAAAAAAGGGGAAAAAGATAAATGCTCACTACCAGGGTCGAACTGGCGACCTTCGCATTACTATGTATAGGAGTTCCCGTATTAGTACGACGCTCTAACCAACTGAGCTAAGCGAGCGGAGGCGTTGCTTCTTGACGTCAAGGCCGAGGCTTACCACGGCTTGATAAGGAAACTCCCGGACCGGCGGCGGCAAAAGAAACGAGCCGGAAACCTCCCCCGATGACGTTCTTTCACATGATTGCACAGAAAGGGCATGAATGGATATTGTGCATCGTTGTGTTTTTCATTGACAAAGGAGAAAAAGAAAAGCCATATAGCCTGTTGTGTATATCAAACAAAGGAAATCTAACAAGACGCTGGACGAGGAATAACCGACAATCTCTCTCATGAAAGAACAAAAAAAGAAAGAGCAACAAAAAAAACAACGCTGGTCTCCAAGACGATACTGTAAATCCAATCCCTCCTCCAAATGTCACGCCCAAGATAGTGGAGTGTCTTCCTCAAACCTCACCCCCAGAGTTAGTCGGTCTTCACCACTCCATCACCAGCACCAGCAGCATGCCGTTCAACACACAGACCGACAGAAATGCCAGCCAAAGAGAGACGTGATGCCACAATAGCATCCTGTCCGTCCGGGTAAGTGTGATGCCCAGGCCGACACATGCCGAAAACAAGCTCGTGATGATGCCAACCGTCACGCCTGCTTCCACCTCCAGCCGCATCTTATGACGACCGGTGGCGATCAGCGCGCTGGTGATGGCAATCAGGGCAAAAGACACTACAAAAGACGCGATGGTGACCCAGAAAAAGACTTGGTCGTGTTGCCGTGATACTCGCTGATCGGCTATGCTGGGGAACGCCGCGTAGTGGGTGGCGTATCCATCGATAGGCAGTTCTTCGGAACTGGTGTAGTCATCGTCTGTATCACCAGAGTAGTTGGGGCCTCGTATAGACCCAAAGATGCCCAAAAGCGGCGCTCTCTCTCCAGCATGTGATCTCAGGCTTTGTAGCGTGAGCATGCTGCGGGCCTTGGCCAGCGGGCGAGCAAAGGTTTTCTTGATGAATTCGAATCCGGGAATTTCTATTTCTTGATCCGGGTTAATGTAAATGGCGTAACCGTCGTCATGGTCTCCGGCTTCGCTGCCGTCATCGTACTCGTTCCAGTAATGTATGGGCTGTGGAGAGGAGGCGAAGTGCTGCTGAGGAGTAACTGGCGATGGGAGAGATCGGATTGCGGAAATTGACTGGCTGTCGGCGCTGAGGGAGCCCGGAGACCCGGGAGGTATATCGTCTTCCGGGAGGGTTTCACGCAGTTCGACCAACAGAACATCATATTGGGATTGTAGGAGGGTGAGATCTCGACGGGTGAAGCTTTTGGGATCATGAAGAATGTTTTCGCGGAAGCGCGCACTCAAACTACAGGAGCCGGTCCATTTCTGTCCGTTGCGCATTAGCATTAGGTTACGCGATATTATTAAAACTTAGAAGCAGCCGGAGATGCACGTACCTGGTACTTCTTCAAAATCTTGCGAAAGGCAACCACTTGAGCATGAATAAAGCGATCTAAAGAGTGAAGATCATCACCGCATCTCAACAATTCGTGTTCGTACTTGCAGAAGCGGCGTTGTCGTTTTGCAATTTGCTCGGGATTGGCGGCATGGCCGTGTTTGGGAAAGCGAATACATAATTGATGGATGCACGTCGTGAGATAGTCTAAACACATGATAGTGGTCAGTATTAGGTGGTCGGAGAAGTGGTACATGCAGAAATGGTACAACATACTAAGGCGACGACCAATTTCGTCTGTTTTGCTCGAGACAAAGTCTCCGACTCGTTCGTGCTGGGCTTGAAGCTCCTCGTAGAAGCCATTCTCAAAGCGAGTCAGGGCAACATCTTCGCTGCCGGGAATAACAATGGCCGTCGCTTGGTTTCTAGTGGTGTGTACTTTGATCTCGTTCTTGAGAGAGTTGTAGTCGATGTTATCTGGTGGATGGTTAGTCACCGCGCAAAAAGAAGGACATATGACGACAGGTCTGTAGACACCGGGTAAATCGGCAGTGTACCATGTATCACCACAGTGCAGTGGTAATAAGACGTGGATACTGGCTGGGGGGCACGAAGGACCGTAGTGGAGAGGACTGCAGTACAGTGCATTGGAGATGTTTTGGAGAGGCAGCCAATGCAAACAACGGTCAACTGATTTTGTAACCCGTGACGGTGATGTATTCCAGGCAACACACGGCACGGTGAAGGGGAAAAAAAGAAACCAGGAAGCAAAGCAGAGATTCTACTTACGAATGCGCCAGCGAGGGACAGACTCAGATTGAAGCTTCTGGCCAAACTTCATGGTAGATAGTATACAGCAATTACAAGAAGCTGGCAAGGCAAAGGAAAGGAAAGAAAAGAGAAATAGAGATGGTGGGAACAAAAGAAAGGTGAAATAATAATAATGATAATAATAAGTAGCTTAGACGAAATCAGATCGATCAAGAGGGCATTAGCCGTTTAACGGAGGGCGAAATAAGGAGCGTGAGAACAAATGCGGTGTGTTGCGGTCAAATGAATAGTCGGACAAGCGAATGAATGGATGGATGCAGCGGTGGTGATAACGAGCGATATGATAACGAATGTGGAGAGGGAAATCGACAGCCAGGGCGCGACTCGAAGAGCAGAAGATCAGAGGGACGGCGTCTAAGGTTTTGCAATGGGGCGCCAGAGCATACAAATAGTCGATCAAAAGCGGACAGCAGTGGTATGATGGTCGGTGGATAGCAGGCAGTTGGCAATTGGTTAAGCGACGATGCGAACGCAGGGAGGCCGAGATGTTGTTGGTGGGATTCGAAACGAGAAGCAGGAGAATGCAGGAGGTTCCAGAAATTGAGAGCGGTAGACGGCGAGAGGTGAAATGAAATGAAGATGGGAGATGGAGGCGGAGATAAAGATATCGAGAAGGAGACAAGAGCAAAGGTCGAAAGAGCGCGGGTGGCAAGCAGTTGCTTGACAGAGACAGATAGGCGGGCGGCGGTACCCGTGATGTGCTGGCGTTGCTGGCTTTTTGTATGGTGGCGATGTTGATAAGTGGGCGTGGTGTTTGAGAGATAAAGTGAAATTGAAAAGAAGAGCAGGGTCAAATTCGCAAGGGAAAAAAATGCGCCACTAGAGTTTTAGACGGGGCGGAGCTTGGGCCCTTGGCCTAAACCTCACAACGGAAAGAAGAAAGAAGCAAGAAGCAGGCAAGCACTCACGTAGTCACTGAATGCAAACGCAAAGAGCACAATCCCTACCAAATGAAACCAGAGGACAGTCTGGGCAAGCAAGGAAGGTGGTGATAAAACAGGTAGGTGCGCAATTAAATGCAAGATAAGAAGTGAAGACAAGACTACAAACGAAGAAACAAGCAGGAGCAACAGTGGAAGCAACAGCAACAGCAAAAACGGCAGCTATCAAGGCTCATAAATGAAACACTGACAGAACAGGCAACAATAACGGCAGACAGGACAGGACAGGGCAGGCATGCTTTTTTTCTTCTTTCTTCTTGCGGCTCTCAATCAATCCCAGAAGTGGTAAAACGGTTGGCTGGCCAATGAACGAACGCAAAATAATGGAAAACCCGCAAACGACCACAACCTGGCCATCGAGCCAAAGAAGCAGACGACCGACCTCCAAGCAAGCCCTTCCCTTTTCCTCTCCCGTACTTTCCTTTCCTGTCCTTTTTCTTTTGCTAGAAGGAACAAACAGGACCAGAAAAACAAAACAAGGCAGGAGGAAAATTTTCGTTCTTGCACAGGCTAAGCTCGATATGGGCCTGGCCTGTCCCGGCCTGGCCTGGCTTAGTCGAGAGTCAGCTCTTCATCACCAGAGCAGCGCAACTGCTGCAAAGATTGTAGCACAGAAGTAGGTCTAAGCCAACCAGGTTGCCAGGCCAGGTTTGCAGACTGACCAAGCCCAAGGAAGGTCCCTCCCTCCCTTCCTTCCCTCCAGCCAGAGAAAAAACAAGAAGGAAAAGAAAAAAGTACCACCGAAAGAGAACAAAATATCCAAGTACACACACAACCAAGCCCATGCACTGATAAATTCACACGCTTTTTATAGGCTCCAGCAGCCAAATGGTAAGAGCACGCGAAGGGCTGAAGCTGGTGCGTTGCGTGGCCCTCACGCCCACCTTCTGGATTTTTCAAGGTGAACGTTGCCCTGCCGATCTTGTTCTTCGCTGCTTCTTCATCCAGATTGCTGGCTCATGATTCGCTGAGGATGAGGCGGAGCACTTGCTTCGATGCTGGTTCGGGTTAGATGGAGGAGTCGGCATCCAAGAACACGCTGATGCACTGTCCATTGCGCGGTACTTGTACCTGTGAAAATGAAAATGCGCCTGCATCGCATGCGCTTGGGGGTTTTATGACCAGGCACAGTACAGTACGTAGGGACAGCCAATACAACCCAAGCCACGCAGCCAAGCACGCACACCAACGTCTACTCACGTCCCCACTTGGCTACTTTCTTACTCCCTTATCCCCCGCTGCCACACACACACAAAGCCGAAGACGGTCGATCTCATGACAAGGCAAACAAAGAGATGGATCAACAGACACCCAAGCACTTGGCTTATCACGGTGCCTAATGTGCAGGCACATGCACTGCTGCCACATCATCTCAAACGGGCCAAGGTCAATTAAGGGTCTGACACTCATGACAAGTTCAACGCTACGGCCCGTTCTGAAGGCTGTGAACAACCGCGATGGTTCATTTCCACTTTTGGCCGTGTGTGTAAGTAAGGTGAGCTCGGACTAGGGTTGGGGTCGAATTGTATATGTACACAAGTACTTGTGTACTTCCGTATTTGTGTAGCACAACAAGCACAGCTTGCAGCAGCTGATACGCCGTCAATGCAAAGCATAGACGTCAGGCTCAGTGTCCTGTATCTTCACTGCATCCCACGTCAAACAAATTGAAACATCGACAAGGTTAAAATCTCCTTTTCGAGTCGTCGACGGCTTCTTTTTTTCTTTTTTTCTTTTTTTCTCACTCTCTTTTTCCTTTTTTTTTCTCTCTTTTCCTCTTGTTCTATCTTCAACAACACCGCCGCATTCCTAATCTCCCTCCCTATATTATAAGCTACTACTTGCGTGCCTGACCAGAACATGCTAGCTGTCCTGGCTAATCAAGAGGCTTAGTCAGCCCATGTGTGTGTCCATCTCAGCGCCCAAAACCGTCACACCTCCTAAAACCCAACCCACCCCGCCTGCCATACTGTCCTTGGCCTGAGACCGCCATCAAATTCTCAAGGCGGCAAAGCTCCTGGCTGCCCCACTTCTTGTCTTCCGCCACAGTGGTCTTATGCGGAGCGACGGACCGCTGGCTGCCATATGTGCATGTGTGTGTATTTCACTGCCTTGTGGGTTTAGATCAGCCTCGATCTCATGCATTGGGTCACTACACAACATTATTCTTAATCAACAACGCATCGCCTGTTCCTTTTTACAGTTTGTGTGTCTTTTGTTTTTTGTCTCTTTCTCTCTCCCTTTTTGGCTTCATCCGTCTTGTGCTGTGACTCAGCAGGCGGTGCCAATAATGCTTGTTGCTTGGGCCTCTTGCTATCTCCAAACTCGTCATTTTCGTTGGACGTACAGGCAGACGGATATTGGGCTCAGCAGCGGTGTGTTTTGTCTTGGTTGTCGGGCCATGGCTGACCATTGGTAACCCTTAACCCTATATTTCAGGAGACCATTACACGGCGGTTCGACGACTTCTTACGTACCGCCACAGTGGGTGAAAACACTGTGAGCTATTATGCATCACCTACAAAACTCGGTCCTGGGTGGGTGATACAGCAGTCATACCTAGTAAGAGAAGAGATGCATCAACTGCAGCCTGACACAAGATATCGGCCGGCTCATATCTGCCTCGAAGCTCTCACAACGTTAAGGCCATAAATATGGAAACACTTAGCTACTGGGCAACTAGTAATGAACGGTTTGCTGTTTGCAGACAACGACGAGGAAGGAACAAAGGAGACAGACAAGTGGAGCCACATTCTTTATCTTATCGCAGCTGTTCGTCGCTGAAGAAGAACTGCATACACATGTTTCTGCTGGTTGAAGATTGTGGGCGTTTGACATGGCATGGACACATATATACGTGATGCAGTAGCTTCTTAGCCTATTATTGTTAAAGAATGCATCAAACACTGCACCAGCGTCGCTGCATTGTGCCAATGTTTCGCCTAGTCTGGGTCAACGGTTGGTCTCCAACAAATGCCCCACAAAACAGTTGCCAAAGCCTCGACTACCACTTAAGGCTGGCCGCCGTTGCTTGGACTTGTCCTCCTCCAAAGCTTGATCCTTGAGCCATCGTCCTCTTTTTTTTCTTGTGCTGAAACGATACTCTACATTCTTTTTTTTTTTTTTTGCCTTCGATTGTTGCATCACCACTTCTATTATTCCCAGTGCCCTCGCTGTCTTTTTTTTCCTGCACCATAATTTTCTCCCCCCTCGAATCAACTCTTAGCCACAATGAACCCTCTTCAGAAGAACAAGGTCGACATCAAGGCAAGTAAACCTCTGCTCCATTATCGCCATGACCCCGCGAATCTGAACTAAGCCAAAACCCCCGCATTTGCTGCCATTTGCCATCTGCCATCTGCATGCTTTGTACCTTTTCCCAATCGTCGAGCCCATTCTTGCGACAACTGCAAACCCGGCCGCTACACATGCCTTGGAGATGAAAAAAAAAAGATCTGGCAAATCCAAATCAACCGTCTATGCATGAACAACCCTGCTAACCTCCCCTCGTCTTAGTCCCTGTCCCCCGAAGAGCAGCGCCTCTTCCGCCTGTACGGCAAGCTGCCCTCCCGCTCCGACCACTTCGCCAAGCATCTCAAGGAGCGCAAGTACTTCGACTCGGGCGACTACGCACTCAGCAAGGCCGGCAAGGCTGACAGCGTCGACGCCGGCTCTGTCGGCTCCCAGCACCCCCAGCCCGAGAACATCCCGCACCGCGAATCCGTCACCGGCTCCAACGCCACCACAACTTCCACTGCCGCCGCCACCGCCGCCGCCGCCGCTGGCACCGGTATGACGGGAGCTTCCGGCGTCACCCCGCTCAAGCACGCTGGCATTAACGGCGTCACGCCTGCCGCTGCCGCGTCGCCGGCCAAAGAGGCTAGCTTCTTGAACCGCGAGTCAAAGCCCGAGGAGGCTGATGGCGAACAGCAGGAGGAGCAGGAGCCCGAGAAGGAAGGAGAGCAAGAGACCGACGCTTTGTCCTCTGCCCCTGCTGCGGCCGAGCTGGCCGAGGGCCAGGCTCAGGAACTGCCTATCCGCCCGTGAGGTCTGTAGCACGCCAGCTGCCTTTGGTGTTGGTAGAATGCACCGCCCAGGAGATGGCCTGAGAGGAGCAGGGCTATGATAATGGTCTGATGCTTGATTCCATGGCATTTGGATTGCAAGACAACTTGACGTTGTGTATCCATTTCTCGCTTGTCCTTCTGACAACACCAAACGACAAAGCTCCCAAGCAAGACACAGCTCCTAACCTACCCCAGAGACCGCCTCTGTCTCGCCTCACCCTGGCCTCTAACCTCCGACGACACAACCCGATATTGTTACTTTTCTATCTTCTCTTGCTCTCTCACTCTCCTCTTTTACCTGTTATCTACGGCGTTTGTTTTCTTCTTCTTGATCTTTAGTCTTAGCTTCGGCCTGATACTGCGTTTCCTCAAAGCTCCGTTGCACCGCATTTTTGTTATGCTCCAGTTCATATTGCACTTGTTCTCTCTTCTGGTATTTCTTCTGGAGTTTCTTTATTTTCATAGGTTGTTGTGAGACTTGTTGTTGTTGTTCTTTTTCCCATTCCTTTTTGTACATTCTTAACCGGAGTCTCATCTTCACGATCAAAAAAAGCTCACCGGCCAGTGTCAACCCTCCACTGGATCACGATGCGTGGTCCAAGTTGGCGGCTACTGTTCTTCATATCGCATGTCTACTTGAAACCGAGAAAATAAGAACAATGTGGTCGAGCATGGCCATATGGTCAAGCGTACGTACCTATTAAAAGGCTGTGTATGAATTTGCTCGTGTGGTGACTTGGTACAGGATTTATATGGTAGAAACCTGCCTCGAAATATTTTCTTGTCTGCGAAAAACAACCTTTCAAGCCTTACTAACATCATCAATCCGATGATGTGATCTTCCCAATACGGAAAGATTGAGAACAAGCCATAGAACTCCTGAAACGCCAGCCGTAACCCAGTCCAGCCCCATAACCATTGCTTGTTCTTTTCACGCGTCTGAACGACAGACAGGCGTTGTCTAGATTTTAGACATGAATCCCCGAGCTGGAGATTGTTGTGAGAAGTCGAGGCAGCGAATTTCGGCCATCGACGTTCTCAGCCAAAGGCTTCCAGTCCCGTTCCCATCCTTCAACAACTTACATTTCCAGAGCCTTGAGCGCCATGGCCTTGGCACCTTCAAAAGTAGTGTTGCCACCAATGAAGCCAGCTGCGTGAACAAAGACACCGCCCTCAATACCAGTAATCTTGGACAGCTCCTCGTCACGGAAGCCACGCCACTCAACAGGCAGAGGCTTGCGGCTCTGGAACGAGTCGGCGCTCTCGGGCACGCACTGCACCCGCCACTTGGCACCAAGAACGGGCTTCTCGGGGTACAGGACGTACAGAACCGAGGGCTTGCCATCCTCCAGGCTGTACAGGTGGTCCTTCCAGGGGGCCGAGGTGCCTTCAAAGACAAGAACGCGGCCCTGGGGGTCGTGCTCCATGCGCTTGTCAAACGCAGCCTTCACCACGTCGCGGGCCGGCAGCCAGGCAGTGGTGTAGTACTTGAGCTCATGCTCAAACTCTTCACCGATACGCTGGCTAGCGCGCAGGAAGTAGCTGTCTTCCAGGGCCTGGGCCTCGGCCGGATCCGAAGGGGTGGGGTCGTTCCAGTTGCGGTTCAGACGGCCAACCATGGCGCCCAGAGTGAAGCCGCCGTTGGAGAAGCGCTTCTCAATGTTGTTGGTGGCAATCAGAGCGGGGTCGTAGAGCGAAATGCCGTTGTCGTGGGCATCCAGGGCCTCAATGAAGCTCTCGTAGATGCGGCGCCACATCATCTCGACCTTGGCGTCGTCAACGGAAACGTCCTTGGCACCGTGGTTGATCAGCGACTGGGCAACCAGGGCACGGCCAAAGTGCAGGAACACAAGACCAGCACTAGACAGCTTGGTAGGGCGGCCGGGGAACGTGGTGGTGAAGCCGCGCTGGTGGTGGTCGAAGCGCTTGGCAGCGGCGTCGTACTCGCCGCCAACGTCGACGACGGTGTCGCAGGTGGCCAGCACCGCGGAGTCGCGGGTGCGCACCAGCGAAGACGAGCCGTACTCGGGCAGCATGCGCAGCATGTGCACGGCCAGCGCCTCATCGGCGTGGAAGTGGCCGTTATGGGTGCCGATCAACGGACCATCTAGCTTGACTCTCTTAGCAGCAGTTTCGATAGACATTTTTAGAAATCGATAGAACATAAACCTGTGTGGGTCAAGTGCAATAATCAATTAAAAAGAAGAAAAAAAACTTCCAAGCGATGCAGCCCGACTTTGTGAAGAAGCTCCAGATGTCCTGCAGCAGGATTTGAATGGCTAGCCCATGATAGGCTGAAGCTCCAAGGTGGGGGACCTCCCTCTAGGCTCTGTCTCTCTTTTCACTAAATCGCAACTCTTGAAAGAGCACGTGAGGAGTCACATGAGTCCGCTTCCTGCCGCATTAGCGTTGCAGGGGGCTTTCAGCGGATATTCGCGATGGATCAGCCTCGCGATGAGAAAGCTTCAATCAAACGCCAACGCCAAATGCCAGACATGTCCCTGCGCCCGAATTGCATCTCCTCAACAACAAGACTCGCACCCACAAACCACGCCTCCTGATTTCTGATACGCTGTTAGGAAAACGCTTGAAGTTGCTCGAGTTTCTTGTCGATTTTATCACCACATTTTTCTGGGCTCTCTGTAGCCCTCAAATGCCGTGTCCCATTCTCACCTTCTGAAAAGTATCGTGTTCCGGAACACCACCTTTCATCACCAATTCAGCCTTGCTTTAGCTGCCTCTCAATCGCCAGGCTGCAGCGTACTGCTTCCTATCAATAAACACACACTTTGCTTGCAGCAATGGCCTCGAATGAAACTCGGCGCAAAGCCGTCGACTCACATCACAAAGATGACACCCACAAGGCCAGCCCTGAAGGCAAACAAACATACCGCTCATGGAAGAAAAAGTACCGCAAGATGATGGCGCGATTTGACTATGCATCTCGCGATAACCGCGAGATATACAAGAATGAGATATTCGCACACTCCATCATCAACCGGATATCCGTCGAGAATGAGTAAGCGCACCTACCACAATGCATCAGCGGTCCGGTCCGCCTTGCCCTTGTGCCAGCTCCGTAGCTAATCAAACTGCCGTGTAGCCGCTTACTTGAAATCCTTCTATCACTCAACGAGACCCCGCAAATCCCAGTCAACAAGCGCTTCGATCTGAGCCTCGACCTCCCCGACGACTCGGACACGCCCGTGCCGGACGTGGACCTCACGCCCGAAAATGAGAAGCTCATATACGGAAAAGCCCTGAAGCAACTGGACCGCAGCATCATCCGCGCCAACTACGAAACCACCAAACGGGACTTGCCCGAGACGGTGCAAGACCTTGCTCCAACCGAGGGAAAAGCCAACCCGCCCACCTTCCTGACCATGGACGACATCAACGCCTACATCCACGACATTGACCAGCGTCTCGGCATTGAATCGAAGCCTCCAGTCGCCGCTTCCGATGCAGAGATGTACAAGGTGCCCTCCTCGCGCGACTTCATCCTCAACAACCCTGTTAGTGAGTACAACTGGCTGCGCAAGCACGCGCCCAAGACATTCCTGCAGGACGGCGTGCAGAACCCTCCCGTGGCTGGCCCCAGCAAAGACAGCAAGGATAAGGAGCTGCCGTCTCGCGCTGCACCGGGCACGGGCACGGGTGGAGCCACCGCATCGGCCTCGGCCTCGGCCACGGGCGGCGGCGGCGGCAGTGGCAGCAGCGCATCTGCTCCCCGCGGCCGCGGGTCCAAGCGCGGCGCCCGCGGCGGCGAGTCGGAGCACTCAGATGAAGAAGACGCAGGGAGCCGGCCGGCAAAGAAGCGCCGGGTTGTGGCCTCGACGACGGCTGCGGCGGCAGATGAGGAGACCGGGACGCCGGTGCGCTCCAAGCCTGCAGCCAGCGGCATCAAGCACGTCAAGAAAAAGACAAAACGGCAGTCGTCGGCTCCGGACGCAGTTGCAGCCGAAGGGGAGGAGTAGAGTGGAGTTGCACGGCAGCACGTGAGAATGCGGCGCACTCTTCTTGCGTGCTGGACTAGGCTAGTATGGGGTCGCCAGGGCGGACACCACGGGTTGGATGGGTCTTTTCTTTTTTATGGAGGCAATGGATACGGTGGGTTCATGTTGTTACGGCGTTAAAAGGGTCCTTTTCTTTTCCTTCTTTACTGGAGTGTCAGTTATATATTCGTTTCCGGTTCGTCATTTATCTTGCTAGTATATTGTATGGCATAATTCAATCAATGTCCAATGTTCCATCCCCTCCCTCTTCCCTGGTAAACTCTCCGGGTATCGTACAACGAATATCAAGACATGGAATGCTATTTCCAGGCTGCAAGTGAGTGTTGAGTGGTGGTAATACATGATGGATGGAATGCGAAAAAAGAAAAAAAAAGGAAAACGGCAGTACTCTTAAACAAACAGCACAAAGGGGCTTCTTCTAACTGGCGATGGCCCTGCTGCCCCAAGATTTTGGTGATCCGCTGTACAATGGGAAATAGAGAAACAAAACAGAATAACGCACCAAGCCAAGCACAAAACTTCCAGACGGCGCTTTATCCGCTGCGCCCGTTTAAGCCAGGATAGTCTTGAGCTTGCTCTCGACGGCGTCCATGTACTCGTTGGTAGTGACGTAGTCCTTGCGGTCGCTCTTGCCGCAGGCCAGGGCCAGGTCCTTGGTCATGATGCCGTCGGCGTCAACAGTCTCGACGCAGGCGCGCTCGAGGGCGTCGGCAAAGGACACCAGCTCGGGGGTCTTGTCGAGGCGGCCACGCTGGGCTAGGCCGCGGGTCCAGGCGAAGATGGAGGCGATGGGGTTGGTGGAGGTCTCCTTGCCCTTCTGGTGCTCGCGGTAGTGGCGCGTGACGGTGCCGTGGGCAGCCTCAGACTCGAAGGACTTGCCGTCGGGGGTGATCAGCACCGAGGTCATCAGGCCCAGAGAGCCGAAGCCCTGGGCAACAATGTCGGACTGGACGTCACCGTCGTAGTCTGTGGCGGGGGAGGGGAGAGGGAAACGTTAGCAATCGAGACTATCGGCGGGGCTGGGGCGGCGAGAGATGTGAAACTTACTCTTCAGGGCCATGATGTAGCCACCGGTGCTCTTGATCATCTGCGCGACCATGTCGTCGATCAGACGGTGCTCGTACCAGATGCCCTTGGCCTCAAACTCAGCCTTGTACTGGGTCTCGTACAGCGCCTGGAAGATATCCTTGAAGCGGCCGTCGTACTTCTTCAGAATGGTGTTCTTGGTGCTCATGTACAGCGGCAGGCCCTTGGTCAGGGCCAGCTTGAAGGACGAGTGGGCAAAGCCGGTGATGGACTCGTCGGTGTTGTACTGGGTCTGGGCAACGCCGCCGCCGTTCTTGAAGTCGTAGACGTCGATGGCGGTGGGGGCCGAGCCGTCGGCGGGGGTGAAGGTCATGGTCAGCTTGCCGTTGCCGGTGACAACCAGGTCCTTGGCGCGGTACTGGTCGCCGAAGGCGTGGCGGCCGATGATGATGGGCTTCTTCCAGCCCTGCACGAGACGGGGGATGCGGGGGATGACAATGGGCTCGCGGAAGACGGTGCCGCCGAGGTGGTTGCGGATGGTGCCGTTGGGCGACAGCCACACTGTAGAGGAGGAGGCAAGATTGTTAGTGATGCGCCGGGAGGCATTGCGGCGGAGGACAGGGCGGCTTGGCCCGGGCAGGGGCAGGGGCAGGGACATGTGCGGCACTTACTCTGCTTCAGCTTGAACTCCTTGACGCGCTCCTCGTCGGGAGTAATGGTGGCGCACTTGATGCCGACCTGGTACTGCTTGATGGCCTCGGCAGCATCCAGGGTGACCTTGTCGCTGGTGGCATCACGATGGGGCAGGCCCAGGTCGTAGTACTTGAGATCAATGTCCAGGTACGGGTGGATGAAGCGGTCCTTGATGCTCTGCCAGATGATGCGGGTCATCTCGTCACCATCCAGCTCGACCACGGGGTTCTTGACCTTGATCTTCTGCACGGCGGTGGCCATGGTGCGGCGACTGCCGGCGATCATGGTGGCCTGCAGAGCGCGCTGGCGGATGGCGTTGGAAAAGGCGGGGTTCATGGTGTGGTTGTTGGAGGGTTGGAGAAGGCGATGGGAGATGCGGGTTTTTTCTGGGGAGAGACAGCAGTCAAGACAATCTCCAAGTCGGTGGGGGGAAAAAGACACAAGTCGAGAATAGTGTAGCGATAAGTGTGAATCAGTGGCGCGGGCCAAGGCGGCGTCAAAAGCCTGGAATCCAATCCATTAGCAAAAAAATATCACCGAAAATCGGAGCCGACAGGGAATGCAGCTGTAGGCCAGACAAGGCCAGGCCACAAGACAAAGTGGGGCACGCACCAGCCGAGCTGTGACTTGACGGTGACTTGGTTGGTTCTGACTCGCAGTCTGAGGTCGGAGTCCGAGTGACTCGTTTGGCGTCGCGTATTCCAAGTGGCCTCGGAGCTTGTTGGAGGAGCGCAATAGGGCGTGACTTGTTTGGTGCGCGTTTTATCGGCCGTGTGAAGCTAGATGGCCGTCGGTGATATCGGAGGTCGAACTCCACAGGTGAAGATTTTTCGGTTCTTTCCCAAAGAAAAAGAAATCACCGTGTTGGGTCATTGCCAATACTGGACTGGTAATTGCCATCGCAGACAGCTGCAGTACTCCCAATTGGCAATTGCAACTTTGGCTGCTGCCATTTTTAGACCGCATTCGTCGCATATTTTGAAGGGTTTCTTGTTCGGGTTAAAGAACGGAAGCCGGAGCGACAGACTCCACTTTTATTCACTATCCACCGATCCGAACCCCGAACGCACTGCTCCGGAAGTGGGGCTTCTATATCCCACTATCCGAGGGAGATTGGCATTGCTGGGCTGCAGCTCGGGCTTTCGCGGTATATTCTAGAGCCGATGAGCCTCTGTTGAGAAGCTCTTGCATGCATTGTAATGACTAAGTGACATTGTACTGCGCCTCAGCAGCCAGGCCTGTAGATCTTCCCCACACAGCACTGCGGAATTGAGGTTGTCTAGGTGAGCAGGACAAGGAGGTCCCTTGAGTCCTGTTTTGCTAGGCCCCTCTCTCTGCTGTTCATTGGCCAGGCCTTGAGGACTTTGTTGGGAACAAGAAGGCAGTGGGTGACAACAGGGGCTCCAGCCAGCACAGGCCTTGGGGAACGGGCTGTCTTCCTGCAATTTAGTGGAAGGTTGAAACAAACCAGTTCACGTCAGGCTCGCTTGACCTTGGTGTTGGGTTGTTTGCATAGGCCTCGTGAAGGAGAGAAGGGGAACTGGCTAGCTGGATTGGCGCGAGGATAGCGGCAGAGCGAAGTAATAGTGACAATGTCGCTAAGAAGGACAATGGAGCACTGCCCCGATGTCAGTCGATGGAAAATCACAATGTGCAGCAGCAGCAGCGGCAGCTTGGGAGCGGGAGCTTGCACTGCTCACACTGCACGCACACACGCCCACACGCACGTCAGCCAAGCCTCTTTCTGCTTTCCTGGCTTTTCTCCGTCTCCGCCTCCGCCTCCCTTCTCGCCCACCTTGCAGTTCATCGTTCGGCCCTGGCTGACTGCATCATGTCCCATTTCATGGAACTTCCCCCTTTAGACTCCTATGAAGAACAAAAGACAGCCAGGCCGGTCTGGTACCATTAGCATCTCATCACAGAGTATTGCGTTTGGGCGTGCATATGGTCCGAGTGCTGGGTAGGCGTTCTTGTCAAGCCACTATCACAATGCAATCTTGGGCTTACTTACGTATGTCACTCGTCTCTTTCTCTCTCCTCGTCAATAGTGAGTGGCCCATGGCCTTTAAAACCGCAGCCCCCTGCTAGTCGGCGATATCTGTTGGGGCTTGGAGTGGGGAAACGAGCCAGGTGAAGAGAGAGAACAGACAGGCTCGGCCAGTACGAGAGAGAACAGACAGGTCCAGCCAGTGCAAGAGGAGCCCACAGTGCAGACTTCTCCCACATTGCATGCATGTGTGTATATTGTTGATACATGCAGTACAGTTTTGATGCCCCCCCTACCCCCCATCCCCTATGTTGTCTCTTTCTGGTCTCATCCTCGGGCCTGCGCTAAAATGTTTGCTTGAGGTGGTGACAGGTGAGGGGAGCAAGTGTCTTGGGCCTCTACCGGCCTAGCTTCACCTGGCCTTTGAGCTACAATCTACCACCAAACGAGAATGGTCGCGCACTGCTTGCGGGTATCTAAATACAAGCCGGGAAAGCTCTGGTCACTTGGGACAGCAATGCTACCTGCTTGGTTCGGGTTTGGGGTAGAGGGGGGGCAATGATGGTCTCTGGAGCGGACTGCCCCAAGCCGCTGTGACCAGCAAGGCAACTCGCATCTTCCCAAGGCAAGGATGTTATATTTGCATATAGCAATTTCATGGATGCATGCTGCCCCCCCTCTAATGGTAGCTCTCCTGCCCTCAAGCTCAAATATGTTGTAACGCAGGTCTCACCAGACCACATACGTTGTCAGTTTCTTGTTGAGCAGCGCGACAGCTCAGATACGGGCCTTGAGACGCAAAGCAAGCCATGTATAGAAAAGCCGCTATAAGCCTTAGCCTGGATCATATTAGGGCGGCGCCAAAAGAAATATCTGTCTGATAAGGGGACAGTTCCATGCAGTGAACTGTTAACCTTGATATATGAGAGAGCGGCGAAGAGACATGGAAAGAAGGGAAAAAGAGGGAGGAAAGGCAGGGAGAGACGAAGCTTGCCAGAGGCGTGTAGGTAGTCAAGACCCAGGAGGGGGTGTGTGGGGAGAAAGGGGGGGTGTGTGTGTGATCCCAGCATCATACGAGGTTCTCACAGAAGAATGCCAAATTGACTTTGAGCCTTGCCATGCAAATGTGTGCGTCAAACGAAGCAAGTAGAGCAGCCCAGAGTAGGACATAACAAAGAAGACAGAGCATCGCAAGACAATAAAGGAAGAAGAGAAAAGGCAGTACTAGACAGAATGAAAGAAAGAGAGAAAAAGGAACCGGCGGCTCGGAAAAGACATAGGAACGCGCTGAGGGGAAATGGGGAAAGAATCGAAGATCTTAAGTCCCAAAGGTCCTCGCGGAAACTTTCAGAGAAGAAGTTAATCGAGGGCGCTCAGCCTCCTCCTCCTCCTCATCTTCCTCCTCCTGCTGTCTCCCGTCACTAAGTGTAGTGTGGTGGGCTCAGAGGGGGTAGAGGGCAGAGGGCAGAGTAAGGCAAGACAGACAGAGGGAGGCCCTCTCCTCTCGCCTTTGCTGTCCGTTTTCTCCTTCTCGCTTGAGGAGCACAGTAACCAGTAACCAGTAACAGTTGCTCTTCTCCCTTAAGCCTATACAAGACAAGCCTTTTCTTTCCCATTTCCTCCTCCTCGTCTTGTCAAGGGAGAAGGGGGAAGGGAGACAAAAAGGCGCCTACAGAGAAGCCCGCCCGCCAAGTCGCTAGCTTGCCTTTGCTGCACTGTTGCCCACAGTCTGGTAACAGGACGTTGAAAGAAGAAAAGAACGAGCAAAGGTCCTTACATGGTGACTAGCCATGTAGGTTAAATCTCCTTATGCCTTGTCACGCTATTGACAAGGAGCCGCTGCTAAGTCTTTGGCTGTGGCTCTAGCTCTGGCTCTAGACAACTGACTGGCCGTTGTTTATCCATCTCCCCCCCCCCCATCTTGTCTCCCATCTGGCCTCAAATCAGCGGCACCTCGCTGTTTGCGATTGCATGCCATTTTGTGCCCACCAAAAGACGGGCTCTGCCTTTGCCTGGGTTAGTAAGCCTGGACTGGACGTAACAGAGTCGGTGGGTGGGGGTGTAGATCATAGCAGCCAGACTAATATAGGGGAAATGGGGGGGGGGGGTGCAGAAACCAGAGACGGGTCTCGTGCCCAGCCAACAAGCATCAGGAAGCTGAACGAATTGTTAGGTTTTTTTTCTCCGTAGACGGACAGATAGCTCGAGGTAGCATCAAGAAATGTCGTATTGGGTCTTACAAATACTTCAAAAGGCCAGGACAAACAAAGAATCGTGCTATACAGCGGGAGCATCCATCTCACGGTCGCAAAGGGCTGAGATAACTCTACCACAAGGGCAATACAACACTAACACTACTGCTCCTTGGCCTCGTACCTGCGGACGTTGAAGTGGTCAGCTCTGTATTTGTCTGAGACCTGACTGAGAGTCTTTGTTGGCCAGCCTGTCTCATGATGATTCAGATCAAGCCATATAGTAAGCAGAATGATTTGGCTTCTGGAAAGTCACATGTATCTATACTTTTGAGTCAAGCATCTGAGCACACCAGCGGAACAAGGGGAGGAGTAGAGGAGAGGAGAGGAGAGGGGAGAAGGGGGACATAGCAGCCAGCTTGACGGAGACAACAACAAGACCCCAACGAGAAACGAGGCACTCCATCCCAGCGCCAAGGCAAGCAGACGAAAAGCAGCAAACGAAGCGAAGAAACAACCCTCATGAAACGGTCCAAGTCCTCCAGGTGCAAAATGAGTGAAAGGAGCAAAAAGCAAAGCAGAAAAACACTTAACATTCGCTCCACATGGCCCCAGACGAGGCCTGACAAGGGAGTCCTGGCCACTACGCGGAATAATGTCACCTTCCTGAGATTAGCGCTGTCTAACCATTTTCACCTAGCAGCCAACTACACAGCAAACCAAGATGCCAGAATCTGCCTCGCTTAAAGCCTGGAGGAGCAGTACCAGGTATGGATGTCCTAGGGAAGGGTATGATGGGGGCTGTAGAAGTACGCACACATACAAAACAGCACAGCACAGCACGGAAAAGTCGGCCAGGTCAGAAGGAAAAACGTGGATGTGTTCACGCCAATGGCATTTTCGTTCCATCATCTTCTGTCTCGAGCAAAAAGGAAAAGAAAAACAAGGAGAATAGAGACATGGAAGGATAAGAGAGTGTGTGAAGGGGGCTCGTTGACTCTGTTAGAAAGAAACAACAACGACAACAACAACAACAACAACAACAGCAGCACATACACCCAAAGATACACCGTACAAGGCAATGCTTGCGAATACAACATGACAAAAACAAAGAACGAGCAAAAAAAAAAAGGAAATACAAGCAAGGTTCACAAAAGCCTAGAGAGGGTCGTTGATAAATGGTACGATGCAGTTAGTTGCTACCAGCCAATCATATCACAGCGCTGCAAACAGGAAGGAACTCGAGGGTCCTATGAGCTGAAAATAACAAATGTGGGGCCAACCGTGTGGTAGTTTCCTAAAGTTGCATCTTTGCAGTTGTTCAGTTTGGTGAGGTTTTAGGCAGACTAGGCAGGTTTGGTAGCATCAATGGTTGTGAGAAGGCAGGCAATTGCCCATGGAAGAAGATCACATTGGATGAAGATGGAAAAAAAGACTATGTACACAGGTAATGGAAATAACCTAAATGAGAACAACAAGAGGCAAAACAGAAAAGGGCAGGAGCAGAGACTGATATGGGACGAAGTAACAACTTCACCGCTATAAAACACATGCTGTATTGTATATGTACTTAATATGATTTGTAGGCCACCAAGAGGAGGAAACAAACAGCACGGAAACCACCAGGGAAATTGATAAAACTAAAAAGACACACTTTATATGAAGAGAACGCCAGACCAGATGACCAAAAGGAAGGAGAAAAGAAAAGAAAAAAAAAAGAGGCCGAAGAGAAGAGAATCGTAAGTCGTGGGAGGATGGAAACAAAAAATTATAGAGAAAAAAAAAAGGAAAGACATGTCAGGTTAAACAAGACAAGCTATTTTTACTTCTAGGAAGCCGTTTTTACTTCTTGGAAGCCGCACTGCTCCGTCGTGCTTTCGATTTTGGCGCCTTGCACTGTTGGCAGTCTGCGTGCTTGTTGTTCAGTCTGCGCAGGCACTTTGCGCAACGCCACCAGTCACGACGGAGCTCAGGTGAGTCCGTCGCCACGGGGGCAAAGGCCGACGGCGAAAAAGACACAGACGAGGACGGGGAGGAGGACGGGGAAGCAGTAGCGGCAGCAGCAGCAGCAGCAGCAGCAGCAGCAGCGGCAGTAGCAGCCTGTGACTTTCTCAGGGCAATGCGGGTGGCGGCGGTCACACAGCCCTGCTTGATGACCTCGTCCTTGTGGTAGTCGCGGTAGTGGTCGCGCAGGTGGTCGCGGCGGTGGAAGGGCGCGTCCTTCTTGGCGCGGTTGCAGCGGGGGTAGTCGCAGAAGAAGCACTTTTTCTGGGCGGCCGGCAGGTGCACGTGGCGGTAGTGGCGCTCGAGGTCGGCCTTGCGCTTGAACATGCGCGCGTTGCAGCCGGGCGCGAGGCAGCAGAAGCCCGAGGTGGTGGAGGCGGAGACGGGAGTAGAGGAGGACGGTGCTGGGAAGATGGGGCCGGTGGGGAGGCCTGAGAAGTCGGTGGTGGCTGTTGAAAGGTCGGGCATTCTGCAAGGGCACGAGAGAGAAGGAGTTAGTGACGGAGCTTCCAGGGCGCAAAGAGGTGTCTGTGGGACAGAAGAGTATGTAGGACTTACCCTCGTGGTGATGGGCTCGGCGCATAGGAGGTAGTAGGACTGGCCTCGGGCATGAAGCCGTTGTCAATGTGGGATAGGACAGGGTGAATGTGGGAGTGTTGCAGAGAAAAGTCATCGGCAATGTATTCCTCCCAGTTCATATCGATGATTTGGTCCATGTCCAAGGGCACGGCCATGAAGCAGCTGTCAAACGGCACGGGGGCGGCAGCGGCAGCTCCAGCGCCAGCGCCAGTGGCAGTGGCCGCAGCCACAGCCACAGCAGAAGCAGGCGAGAGCAGGCCGTCGCCCATGTCGGCGGGCGCGGGGCCTCCCGGAGCAGCGGGGCCGCTTCCCAGAGCGGGATCCAGCCACGGCGCGTGGCCGTTGATGTCTGGCGAGGTCATAAGGAAGCTATGGTTAGCGGGCGAGCTGGGGCTGGACCCGGTGTAGGAGCTGGTGCTGTAGGAGCCGTTGGCGCTGTTGGCGGCCCATGGACTGGGAGCACCGTGGTGGTGCCCGTGTTGCGGAGCGTCGAAGTCCCACTGGTAGTCGGAGGGGGAGGTGGAGGTAGGCAGGAAGACAGGCTCCTGGTAGAAGACGGGGATGGGGACTGCCATTGTGGGGAGACAGGAGGCAGTAGAGGGTGTGTATGTGTATGTGTATGTGTATGTGGATGTGTGTGTGTCTGTGTATGTGCGTGTGTGTGTTTGTGTGTTTGTGTGTGACAGTATAGTATGCTGGACTTGGAGGAAATGAAAGACAAGAGCCGAGTTAGTGTATTATATGGAGGTGGGTGTTGTTCTGTCTGTCTGTCTGTCTTGTCCGTCTGGTGCTGGCTTGCAAAGAAAACAAGACAGAGTGTGGAATGGGTTGTGATAGAAGACGTTGTGTTGGGATTAGACAAGATCATGAAGGTGAAGATGAATGCAGAGGGACATGGTAGGAATATATAAGTTACTTGAGTTGTATGTTGTCTTCGCTTCGGCTCTAGATGAACGAAGGATATATGGTACAGGGTTGGGGGGGGGGTCAAGCTAAGCAACGCAGGAGGATTGGACTTAATTAATACACAGTTGCAGGCAGGTTCGTTCACTTAGCTACTGAAAACTCAAGACTGCAACATACTATGTGCGAGAGGGTGTGTGTGTGTGGGTCAGATCAGTCAGGTCAGTAGATGAGTGAATCAATCAGTCAGTCACTCAGGCAGTCTGTCTGGCAAGCCAAGGCAAGCCAAGCCAGCCAAGCCAAGTCAAGTCAAAGTTACTTTGTGGTCTGGGTTTGGCTGGGTCGACAAGCTTTACAGGGCCCCTGCTAGGCGTTGTGGGTGTTGTAAGAAAAAAAAAAGAACACAGCGAGCGCGAGATGGAGACTGAGAGAGAGAGAGAGACAGGAAAGCGAGCTAAGGGATCTGCATACGGATACTCTTGTTCGGTACAGCACACCCCCCCTCCAACTCCGCCCATGTTCGTTTTTTTCTGGCTGCTGATAACTTGCAGCAAGGGCCTCTACTCACCGGTTGCAAGTTGACAAGGGCTGGGCTACTACACTAGTCACAGACAGCAGAGAGCAGAGCGCAGAACGCAGAAGGAGAGCGCAGAGAAGTGATAATAGAGCAGGCAATATAGAGCAGAGGAAGTGACGAGTGATGAGAGCGGCCTAAAGTCACAGCGAACATGGGTGTGTGGGCAGAGAACGAGAGCAGGAGTAGGAGCAGGAGCAGGCGCAGGCGCAGGACAGGTCAAGTTGCATAGACATGGCATGGCGTTGGATATATGGTGGCCATCCTTTGTGTGCTGTTGCTGTTGCTGTAGCTTCTAGTGTACTTGTCTAGGGAAAGCCCACCCGGGAAAGTGGGTGGCCGGCCAAGTGGGATTGGATATGTGCCCGCTCAAGCCACTTGCGTCTTGTTATTTTACTTGAGAGACTTGGTGTCTCTGGCTGCGAGGCGAGCAGAAGGAAGAAGGGGAAGGGGAATGGGAAGGGGAGGAGCAGGAGAAGAAGCAGCAGGATAAAGAGCCTGGCGGCGTGGTGGTCTAGCTGTGCCCACGCCCTTGGAGACATGCAAGTTGGGGCTTTTCTTGTCTTGTCTTGCCTGTTGTTGTTGTTGTTGTTGTTGTGCATGCTTGTCTTGTCTTGGATCCAGTGGAAGACAACGCTAGCCAAGCAAGCACCTCGTGCTAGATGGGCTTAGAAGAAAGCCACGGCGTAAGAAAAGAACAAATGGGGTCAAAAGGCCCACGCCATGGGCTGGTTTGAGATGGCGTTGGTGTTGACAAAAAAAAGGGAGAGAAAGCCCTGTCAATGTTGTTTTGTGTATGGGAGAGAGTCTGATGTCTTGAGCTTTTACTTTTTTGTCTCCGGCTGTGGGTTGTGGGTTGTTCTGGGTCTGGCTATAGCTCTCTGGCTATAGCTCTGGCTGTAGCTCTGCCTCTTGTTTCTCCCTGTCGTTTCTTGTTTCTCTGCCTATGCCTATGCTCTGGCTCTAACTCTCTAACATGGGCTCTCTGTCTCTCTCTCTCTCTATCCCCTACACCACCCACCCACCCCAGTTCCGCACTAGGCCGACCCACCCAAAAGAAATGAAGTCCGGGCTTGTCTGAAGAACACTCAGGGCAGAAATCGAGACTGAGCATGAGAGGAGGGGGGCGTGCAATATCGTGGGGGAGGGGGAGGGTGTGTGTGCACTAGCAACCAATGACGAGAACCGTTCGAGATTTTCTTGTTTAATATCGGCTCTGCGCTTCTTTCCTCGTCTCACGCCTGATCAGACAGTCGAGCAAGTGTGCCTTGTGAGCTCTAAACAGTGGTAGACACAATGTGAGAATGGGGTAACAGCGGAGGGCAGACTGTGTCGAACGAAATATAAGATATAAAAAGCAGCGGATTTTACAGATGTTTGTGCAGGTGAGGTAATGCCGGGCTTATAGCGCTCAATGCCTGGCTTTTAGTGCGTTTAGTGGTTCTGGCTTAGAGGAGTCCCAGGCCCGAGCCCCTGTATTTGCGGGACTTATAGCAAGCGAGCCCCTGTGGAAGGGAGACGATACAGCGATCTCGCCCCCTGTATCCACGGGAGATGGAGCGTCTAAACCCCAAAGCCAAGCCTGAAAGTCAGAGTGAGCTTCTTGATATCCAGCACCCGTTGCCTCTATTACACATTCGACCGATCTCGCTCACAATTTAAGCTTTGATGACGACCTTTAAGCCTATTCTTAGAAGCAATTAGCCCAGCCAGAAGAAGGCGGGCAAGTCTGGTGTTAGCCCAGAAGCCCAGAGCCTATGAGCCAAGGAGCCAAGCGGCCAAGCGGCCAAGCGGCCAAGGAAGCCAAAGACAGCCCGCCGGGCTTCTTCTCTTCTCCTTCTCTTCTCTGGCCTTGGATGTCTCACATGCATATTTGCAGGCCGCTGGGCTGGGGCTGGGCTTACTCAGTGAGTGCAGCGGTCTCCACTAGCCCTGTCTCCTTTCTTCCTTTCCGCTGCCTTGATTTGAACTATGACGCTGGTTTCTTTGCTGTGCTGTGCTTTGTTATGTTTTGCTTTCTGGCCTGGCTTGGCTTGGCTTCTTGTTTCCCTGTCTTTTTATCCGCCGACGCTTGTCTTCTACTGCTTCCCTGTATATAAGTACTCCCATATATACATCTGGCCTACGGTGCATGCATCCTTCATTATTGCACGAGTGTCATGATCCTTGCTCTGCTCTGCTTCTGCTCTGCTTGTGTCTGTCTGTGTGTCTGTCTGTGTGTCTATCTGTGTGTCTGTCTGTGTGTCTGGGTGGCCGTTGTTGTCTGCTCTCTAACTGCACAAGATCTGCAGCGTTCTGCATCGCAAAGGAGCAACATGCCTGTGGATATGAATCCCTCTCTCTTAATTGCTACTGTTTGGGAAAGTCGCTAGGTATCTGAGAGCGGTAGCAATTCCGTCGATACGGTAAGCAAGAAGGAGAGAGAGCTAGGAGAGGGCTAAGAGGAGGAGGAAGAGAAGCAGCAAGAGAAGCAGAAACCAAGGACTGAAGAACAAGAATCACAGGGAAAAGGAAGGCAGAGACTGAGACCCAGAGGTAAGATGGCCTTGGCTGTTCCTTGTCTTCAGCCAAGGCTGACTTGTGCGCTTGTTTCTGTCTTTTTTTCTCTCTCAGTGTGTGCTTTTCTTTGTCTCAGTGTGTGTCTCTCTCTCTGGCCTCCCCTCCTCCCACTTCACGGACCCGGAAATGGGCGTGCAGGAGAACCCCAGGGTCTCGCCTTGTCTTTCTGCTATCACAGTTGCTGTCACTCAGCCACCCAGCCTGGATAGCGTGTATGCATGTATGTATGTATGTATGTATGTATGTATGTATGTATGTATGTACTTACATAGCCAGAGAGAACAGAAAGGAACAAGCACACCAATTCTCCGTCTTCCATGTCCGCCATCCCCGGCCGTGCCTTGCCTTGCCTTGCCTTGCCTCGCCCTGGCCCTGGCCCTCGGGTTCTCGTCCTTAGCAGACTTTTTAGCTATGACGACACTTACAGCACGGCCACAGCCAAGCCCGAGCTTGACCCAGGAAACGGTTTTTTTTTCTTCTTCCTCGTTCTTTTCCACATGAACAACTGAGTGTGAGTGTGAGGCCTGGGATATCCCAAGATCCTTGCCGTCACAAAGCCGTCAGTTCGGCTCAAGCAACGCTGCTATGGCGGTCCATGTTATCTCGGCTGAGCTAGGTTCGGCTGTAAGGGTTATATGAGTGTGTGATGTGTAAATGCCGGCCTGTGATTGGCTGGCTTGCACCACTACTAACACCTGGTGATGTCTGGAGTTTATACACCCACCCACCCGCCCATGCATGCTGCATGCATCTATCTGCTCACTGTGCTGGCTCACCGAGGTGACTCTTTTCTCCGTCATCGGCCAGCCGCGATGCTTGGCAGCCGGGGCAGTGTGTTGTCTACTGGCTGCTTATCTGCTGGGGCTCGCAGGTCTGCTGGGTCTGCTGGGGATTCTAGGTCTACTGGCTCTGCTGGGGCTTCTAGGTCTCCTGGGTCTGCTAGGCCTACTACACCTACTAGGTCTGCTGTCGACTCTTTCTCTCTGCAAGGCCCTGGCCCTCCTCTCCTCTCCGGCTGGTCTTGCCTCAATTTCAAGTCAGCCGTGGCCTCTCGACTTGGACCAGTCTGTCTGCTGTCTGTCTGGTATTTAGTCTGCCCCGCCCTTGTATGCATACACCAGATGAGCCTACATGCACCCAGCCGCGAAGGGTCGGCCTGTAATCTGCCACACACATTGTGCATTGTGCTGTCCGTGTCTGTCTCTCTGTATTGTGCAGTCTCTAGTCTCTGTGTGTGTGTGTGTCTCTCACAGAACCACCCCCTCCCCCTCCCCCCCTCTGGTTCTTCCCAAACGCCCCCCTTTGGCCGGGCTTCATTGGACACACTCGAAATGTCTATGTACAGCCGCAGTTCCTGCATTTCACATCATCTCATCGTCTCACCATCAGATTCAGACTAGGATAGATGAGCTGGCATCCCGCCTGAAAGCAGGACTAGTACTGTCTCGGGAAGGTTCAGGACATAGGTCTGGCGAGGCTGAGGTGGGAGGGTCAGACATCTGTAGATAGTCAGTTGAGGGCAGATGCTGCAAGCCAATGGAGTCTTGTTTC